>MJUU01055218.1:11303-84091 GCA_002080025.1 Modiolus philippinarum | reverse complement strand
TCTCTAACTTTGCTGTGTAAATTTATGAGGTTCGTGTTAGGAGATATTAACTAACGACGAAAGTAAAAATAAAAGTAAAAATTAGTAATGATTATACTTCAACCTCTTTGTTAATAAATGCAGTAAAATTAACCAATTGATATTTGCTGCATGAATACAAAAGTAACTGAGTGCCATTGTTACTAACAGTCACTGCATGGTATATCTAAGGTTAGAAACCACCAATTCATTTCTTTAACATTTTCAACTGAAATTCCCCATACTCAAATCTGTCTGGACAATTTATCTTAAGTTTAACCTATATGAAACCATATATTTTCCGAAAGGTGCATATCTCGTCAACATCATATCAAAATTTCAGCATACCTTCCAAGAAAGTTTCGAAGGTTGGAAAAACGCTATCTATAAATATATACGATTACGGCCAAAACATTACGCATTGATAGTATACCGGAAAACCCCTATGATAAGTACTCAAAGGATCATTCTAGTCAATTAACCTTGGTCTCAAAATAAGCCTGATACATCAATGTTCAAACAGGTGTATCATATGTTTCTTTCCGACATTTATTTTTAAATGTGCAAGAATTCAAAGTTATATTTAGATTCTAAAAGAGCTATTTTTTCATTTGTTCTAAGCGCTGATTGGCTGAATTGGTGGTTTGACACCTTAACATGATATTAAAACATTCCCCAGTGTAATTGCTGCACTTTTTCATGTTTTTAAGTTAATTTCCAAAATGTTTACATAAAATGACATCCTTTTACAAATTTTTCCCTACTTTTCATCACTATTCAAAAAGTCACAGATTTAGTGTTTTCGGTGCTTCGATCAGGCACACTCACTCATAGATGTTTAACATGGACACAAACCAAATATACTTCTTTTGTGTAGTGAATTGTCAACCCATGTTTAATACTAAGCCCTTAGAGTATTTTTCTATCAAAATAAGGCTGCAAATGTTCAAAGCTACCTTTAAAATTTTGAAATCATGCTACAAAATGTCACCCTCATCCCAAATTTGAGAAGGTGCTTCTAACGTAAATTTTTGAACTTGAAATGGTCTTTACTTTGGTTGTTGTCATACGAATAGCATTTTAAATGCAGAAAATGATGCAAAAAGGTCAAGGAGACAGGGGAAAACCAGTTTTGTTTATTTTTTAGCTTATGAAGGAGTTAGCCAAAAAGCCTGATATGAATAGGTACAATGGTAGTATTAAAACTACTGAAAATCCACCCAAGTGCATTTACTTTCATTCGGGTGATTAAATATATAATATATAAAGAAAATAACATAATAAAATAAATGCAAATTTATGAAAAGGATGGAAAATTCAAAATCTTGTCCCAAAATCAGATGATAAAATTTTGTCTTTGCTCTTGTTTTGACAGTGTGGAACCTAAAATGACAATTTTACACTGTTTAGTAGAGGAACAGCATGATATTTTTTATTTCTGAGGTTCATGTTCACATCAAACTGCATATACAAGCACCATTCCTGCTTAAAAAAAAATATTGTATACAAATCAGACAGATTTTCATATAAGGAATCTCAGTCAGAGTTGTCGCTTTTGTTCGCGACACCGGAGACATGAAATTTGTAAACATTGAACATGTATTCAAAACAGTGGCAAATTCCTGTGTAAAATCAGCCTACATTTGATGTTTTTAAACTATTGTACACAGTTAAACCTTCTGAGTTTGCACAAAATCATGAAAATGGCCTAAAAATGGCATTTCAGTGTCAAAATACAGAAATATTGCATAACCACTGTTTTTTTAATTCTGGCACCAGCTAGCTAAAACTTCAATCTTTACCTAAAATTCATCATTCATACATGTTTTGCATCAATTAAGGCTATCAACAACTTTTTATGACATGTTTCAAAATTTTCGCATATTTTGTTTTAGGTTAGAAACCACCTATTCATTTCTTTAACATTTTCAACTGAAATTCCCCATACTCAAATCTGTCTGGACAATTTATCTTAAGTTTAACCTGTATGAAACCATATATTTTCCGAAAGGTACATATCTCGTCAACATCATATCAAAATTTCAGCATACCTTTAAAGCCTTCCAAGAGAGTTCCGAAGGTTGGAAAAACGCTATCTATAAATATACACGATTACGGCAAAAACATTACGCATTGATAGTATACCGGAAAACCCCTATGATAAGTACTCAAAGGATAATTCTAATCAATTAACCTTGGTCTCAAAATAAGCCTGATACGTCAATGTTCAAACAGGTATATCATATGTTTCATTTCGACATTTATTTTTAAAGGTGCAAGAATTCAAAGTTATATTTAGATTCTAAAAGAGCTATTTTTTCATTTGTTCTAAGCACTGATTGGCTGAATTGGTGGTTTGACACCTTAACATGATATTAAAACATTCCCCAGTGTAATTGCTGCACTTTTTCATGTTTTTAAGTTAATTTCCAAAATGTTTACATAAAATGACATCCTTTTACAAATTTTTCCCTCCTTTTCATCACTATTCAAAAAGTCACAGATTTAGTGTTTTCATTGCTTTGATCAGGCACACTCACTCATAGATGTTTAACATGGACACAAAACCAAATATACTTCTTTTGTGTAATGAATTGTCAACCCATGTTTAATACTAAGCCCTTAGAGTATTTTTCTATCAAAATAAGGCTGCAAATGTTCAAAGCTACCTTTAAAATTTTGAAATCATGCTACAAAATGTCACCCTCCCCCCAAATTTGAGAAGGTGCTTCTGACGTAAATTTTTGAACTTGAAATGGTCTTTACTTTTGTTGTTGTCATACAAATAGTATTTTAAATGCAGAAAATGATGCAAAAAGGTCAAGGAGACAGGGGAAAACCAGTTTTGTTTATTTCTTAGCTTATGAAGAATATTAGGTTTGTGAGTTAGCCAAAAAGCCTGATATGAATAGGTACAATGGTAGTATTGAAACTACTGAAAATCCACCCAAGTGCATTTACTTTCCTTCGGGTGATTAAATATATAATATATAAAGAAAATAACATAATAAAATAAATGCAAATTTATGAAAAGGATGGCAAATTCAAAATCTTGTCCCAAAATCAGATGATAAAATTTTGACTTTGCTCTTGTTTTGACAGTGTGGAACCTAAAATGACAATTTTACACTGTTTAGTGGAGGAACAGCATGATATTTTTTATTTCTGAGGTTCATGTTCACATCAAACTGCATATACAAGCACCATTCCTGCTAAAAAAAAAAAAATTGTATACAAATCAGACAGATTTTCATATAAGGAATCTCAGTCAGAGTTGTCGCTTTTGTTCGCGACACCGGAGACATGAAATTTGTAAACATTGAACATATATTCAAAACAGTGGCAAATTCCTGTGTAAAATCAGCCTACATTTGATGTTTTTAAACTATTGTACACAGCTAAACCTTCTGAGTTTGCACAAAATCGTGAAAATGGCCTAAAAATGGCATTTCAGTGTCAAAATACAGAAATATAACATAACCACTGTTTTTGGCCAAAATTGTGGCACCAGCTGGCTAAAACTTCAATCTTTACATAAAATTCATCATTCATACATGTTTTGCCTCAATTTAGGCTATCAACAACTTTTTATGACATGTTTCAAAATTTTCGCATATTTTGTTTTTAGTTTAGAAACCACCAATTCATTTCTTTAACATTTTCAACTGAAATTCCCCATACTCAAATCTGTCTGGACAATTTATCTTAAGTTTAACCTGTATGAAACCATATATTTTCCGAAAGGTGCATATCTCGTCAACATCATATCAAAATTTCAGCATACCTTTAAAGCCTTCCAAGAGAGTTCCGAAGGTTGGAAAAACGCTATCTATAAATATACATGATTACGGCCAAAAACATTACGCATTGATAGTATACCGGAAAACCCCTATGATAAGTACTCAATGGATCATTCTAGTCAATTAACCTTGGTCTCAAAACAAGCCTGATACATCAATGTTCAAACATGTATATCATATGTTTCATTCCGACATTTATTTTTAAAGGTGCAAGAATTCAAAGTTATATTTAGATTCTAAAAGAGCTATTTTTCTAAGCGCTGATTGGCTGAATTGGTGGTTTGACACCATCTAACAATTTTACTTTCAGTTCTATGACCTTTGATAAAAACCAATCAGAATCCAGTCCTCATGATTTTGAAGACATTACACCTTATCATAAAAGACTAAGATTTCGAATGAACTATCGAAACAGAAAGAAAATGGTGTGTTGTTAGATCTTCCATGCAGGCACTGTAAGGAACAAATAGTAGATCTAATTTAAATTAAATTGTCTGAATGTCTTCTTATACTGGTAAATCACTTGTCTATTGCGTTATTGATTTATTGCTAACGGAAAACAGAAATGAAATACCCTTTGTAGGAATGTGTGATGGTTGTTGAAACTATAACATGCGTCATGGTTGATTCTACTCGCAATTAAAAAAAGCAACTCCTTTAAAATGATATAATCGGTAGATTTTAGATGGGAATGAATGATAAAGCCGAATTAACATTAACCTAGATACTTGCAAGATATATGAAACAGTGTGCAAGAATTACCAATAGTTTGAGAGTGCTTCCGTCCACATAAACGTTAGAACTTACAAGTTAATATGTTTAATACTGGATCAAAAAACTGTTTTTATGTGTGTTTCTATCTGCAGCATTAGACGATGGTGCCTTAGACGCCGTATTAAAACTTTTCCAGGCCCAGCCTACTCCTGCTATATCATTAGTTGCTGTCAGCTCATTAAGCCTTCTCATGGAAAATCCAAATACACATTCTAAGATAATGGACAACAATGGGAATATTCTGCGAAACATACTAATACTGTCAGGATCGGAAGATGAACAGGTAGTTCTATATTCCATAAAATATTAATGATAATAATAATTACATCTGCAAAATTTATAGTTGAAAATAAATTTCGGATAAACCCGTATTGTATATCTTAATTCGTGAAAACGAATTCGTCGAGTTACTTGAAATAAACCATTTACAGTGATAAGCATTTAAATGCCTTCATTGATGAAAAGGATTATATAAACGTTCAAGCCTGCTTTACAAAAACAGAAAAGTTCTATATGAAAAACTTGCTGGATTTTTTACTCACTCTCCTTTTTTGTTACTGTAACGTAACGAAAAATGTAAAAAAAACTAGAGCTACAACATATAACTCTTTTTGAGTAGAGAGAATATTAAAAAAGCTAGTAAACGGTCTAGAGACATATAAATTGTGATGGATACATACCTCAAAGAGAGACTACTTTTTTCGACGAAGGATTGTTATCTTAATTTTTTTTTGCAGATGCAGGAAATTGCATTGAAAACGTTATCACATTTGTCCATGGGAACGGATTGGCATCGACATAAAATTGTACAAGTATGCAAAGTTAGATCGTTATTGTGTCTTTCTATTAAATCATTCTGTATTCTTTATTCTTTATTCTGATGATCTTGCAAAAGTAACAATGAAGGAATGTAACAATGATATAAAATGATTAAGTAACATTTTAAAGCCAATGTATTTACTTCACTGACTTAACACATTTTTGGGATTGATGCTACGGGTATGACGTTTGCCTTGTAAGTTTATTTAGAATCACAAATGACTGTAATTTGCTGCGTTTGGCTTATATCCAGTGAATATGGTACGATCGATGTTCACCGATCATTATTATCCCTTTAGAATGAATATTAAAGTTAATTTTTGAAATTTATTATTTAGGTTTTTGTTTCTTTTATTTTTATATTTATTTCTTTTTCTAACACTTATGTCACTCAGTCTTCGGTAAATAAAAACATATTCGCCTTGCATGAAGGTGATAAACACACTCGGTGAAATAATTATCACCCTCCACTTCGTGTCGTGTGATAATTTTATCTACCTTTACAACTTCATCTAAGGGCAATATGTTTATAATATTGCAGGAGGACTTTAGCGCAGGGCAGATGATATTGAAAGCTCTCAGAAGTAAACCAAAAAATGAACAGATATTGTGTAATGCTGCTTGTCTTGTAGGTAATCTTGCAACCAGTCCTGATGATCAGGTTTGTTATAAATAGTATCCAAAATGACTCTAAATAATAAAGTCATTGTTTATTTATATTTTACCCAATTGGTTATCCATCAGCACGAATATTGATAAGTGCATTGACAAAACTGATAAGTTTCAAATTTCATATCAGTTAGAGACAGAGAAGGATTCCAGTTTGCATCAACTTATTCTAACTTACTTTCTACTTGTTTCACATATTAATGAACTGAAGTGCGCCGGAGAAAGAGTGTCACTGTCATCTAACATGTACGGTAGTTTTCGTTGAGTCATAACAAGATAGCGGATCATCCGAGTCCGAACAGGTAGACACCTCATTTTTTCTCTTGTTCACCCACTTGACCTCGTTTTGCGTGAAGTTATGTTACTTTACAGAACTAAATTACAGAACTAAATATAATGGAGAGTCTCAACACCAAGCGTCATAGACCAACGTTCACACATAAACCTGTACTCTATGTCCAAACTGAGAGACCGAAGTGCTTTGAAAAATCGAAGCGAAATTATGAAGTTATAATTCTACCCGTAAATGCCTGTAAAACGATTTGTCAAAAAACTGCGGTGTACGGTCGTGTCACTACAAAATGTTTTCCCCCTCGATTACGGTTGAGTCATTGTACCGACGAGTACAAATTCACTTAGTAGGAAGTGTGCATTCGGTTGAGTTATTTGGTCAATACTATCTATGTTATTGTTGCATATCAGCAGAAGTTTAATGACATTCAATGAATACATTTCATTATCTCATCCTGTTTAAAGACCAACCTTTTTGCTTGAAAGGAAAGCTTGTTTGTATTTTCTAAAAATATACAAGAGTTTGTCTTTTATTGCAGTGTGGAGTTGGTAAAACAATTCCCCGTGGTAGAGATGTATGCTCTTATTCTATTAAAATTATGGCGTGATTGTCCGTGTGAGAATTTCTCACACGTTTACTAATTCATTTATTTATTCAATTTGGCTGTTCAATATTTTCCTTCATAAATGTTATAATCTGTACACACGACCATTTTTGCCCTTTCAACCAAAGTTACACTGCAAGGTTTGCCTACATCTATTTCGATGTGCCCCGTGTTGTCTTTTGATGTTGTTTTTGTCCTTATTTTTGTCTTTTGTCGGGCTACTTAATGACAAATATTTGTAGGCATACATTGCCCGATTTTACTTTTTTTCTCATTGACCGCTCCCGACATATGTTGCTTCAATGACATATTTTAGCTGCGATCGATGTTGCTCAACATTTTTATTCTCTTCTTGTAACCCTGGTGCTTTCAGCTGGATAACCCTGAGCATCGCCCAAGTTGGCACTCCATGGCGGGTGGGGAGCAAGGGAGTGACCTTGATATAATTTTTTGTCAAGAATACCGCTTTAAGTGCACGCTAGGGGCCTTCTTGATCTCGCTTGAGGGGGTGAATATTGTTCACCTCTAGTTGAAGACCCTCAGGCGACATCAAGATGTAGACAGGAATAAAAGCCCTGTCCTTGATAAACTGGAGTTTTCTATGTATCGTGTGCGTTTTTGTCACATGTACATTCACTTCATATTCTTTCATTTTTCCTATTTGCTGCAGAGTTTGTCTCTCGTGCTGCGTGGAGTCCGTAGAAAGTCTCCCCGTGCTTGAGATGTATGCTCTTATAATATTACAGTTATGACGTGATTGTCCGTGTGAGAATTTCTCACACGTTTACTAATTCATTTATTTTTTCAATATGGCTGTTCAATATTTTCCTTGTTTTTACTAAAATGTTATAATCTGTACACACGACCATTTTTGCCCTTTCAACCAAAGTTACACTGCAAGGTTTGCCTACATCTATTTCGATGTGCCCCGTGTTGTCTATTGATGTTGTTTTTGTCCTTATTTTTGTCTTTTGTCGGGCTACTTAATGACAAATATTTGTAGGCATACATTGCCCGATTTTACTTTTTTTCTCATTGACCGCTCCCGACATATGTTGCTTCAATGACATATTTTAGCTGCGATCGATGTTGCTCAACATTTTTATTCTCTTCTTGTAACCCTGGTGCTTTCAGCTGGATAACCCTGAGCATCGCCCAAGTTATCACTCCATGGCGGGTTGGGAGCAAGGGAGTGACCTTGATATAATTTTTTGTCAAGAATACGGCTTTTAGTGCACGCTAGGGGCCTTCTTGATCTCGCTTGAGGGGGTGAATATTGCTCACCTCTAGTTGAAGACCCTCAGGCGACATCAAGATGTAGACAGGAATAAAAGCCCTGTCCTTGATAAACTGGAGTTCTCTATGTATCGTGTGCGTTTTTGTCACATGTACATTCACTCCATATCTTTTCATTTTTCCTCTTTATTTTTCTTAGATATGGTGTACTTGTACATGAGATAATATATCATGTGTACAGTTTGTTCAATTACTATTATCTAAATTTATGTAAATTCTAAAATCTAAGGATTAACTCTCTCCAACATAGTTTTGTCCTAGCTATATTTGATATTACTGATTATTTGGATTTCGTTTGGTTTTATGCATTTCAAACATTTTTTTAAGTTATGCATTTCCTTTGTTTGGGTTCTAGTCCTGCTGATAGGGAATTAATTTCCGAAATGGCCATACAGCTCATTAAAATTATTGCAGTTAGAGTTAACATATGGGTTATTGTCTCATGTTCATTTACTCCGTATCCTTCCGTAAAATATTTGATCCTATATTTTCAGAAAAAAGCACAAGGTGTTCAAAAATTAATTAAAAGTTTTGCTCATAGCAAATAAAATATTTTCATACCAGAACAGAACACAAAACCCCCTCTTTTTATACTACTGTCCGTCACTGACAACGAAGACATAAGATACCGGTTGTAATGTATTTAAGATCATAAGGTCAACACAGGAACAACTTTTGTTTCAGCAGATCTATGTAGAACCTGAACTGAAATATAAATGAATGACGGAACATTTGACACTGGTTTTAATGTCATTTGTTTCACAAAAGCCGAAAAACTGACGAGTCCACCAAATTTTAGAGCAAATATTTGAAAACGATATTAATTTTAGTCCTTTTTATGACCTCTATCAGAGAAGCATAAAATATGTCTCTGACTATACTTAGTCACTGCTTACGTTGGAAATAACGCATTTTGAGAAATTTTACTTATCAGACAATTTTTTTCTATTGTCTCATGCACCATGACCAAATATTAATCTTTGAAGTGTCACACAAAAAACAAAACATCACAAACATGGCAAATCCTTCTTTCCTCGCACCATACGAATATGGAATGGCCGTAGTTTGCTATCAGATGTTGCTATCAGTCCAGACATATTATCATTTAAGTCTTGACTGCAATCATTCATCGATAATTAATTAAATTCTACGTTTTATCTTCTAGTCATTTTTATTTTCAGAAATGTAAAAATAGCACTTGCACATTTATATTCTTGCACAAAAAAATTTACCCACATTTGCCTGCAATATGTTTAACAGATTGAATAAAAGGAATATCCCATAAATACAAAGACGTATAGACGGAGAGGTTTGGTGTAATGTTCTTGTATGAAAATATTTTATTCGTGATGAACGAATCTTTTAGTTAATTTTTGAATGCTTTTTGTTTCTTTCCTGAAAATTCAAGATGAAAATGTATCTTTAGAAATACAAACAAGCTTTTCTTTAAAGTTGAAAAGTCGGTTTTCAAACTGTTGAGATAAACACATGAATTCATCTAATGTCTTTAATAACTTCTACTGATATGCAACAATAAAATAGTTAATATTGACCAAATGACTCAACTGAATGCACACTTCTTACGGATTTTATGAAGTTGGACTCGACCGTACAATGACTCAACCATAATCGTGGGGGAAATGTAAACATTTGGTGGTGACACGGCCACGAACCGCTGTTTTTTGACAAATCGTTTTACAGGCATTTACAGGTAAAATTATAGTGTCTGAGTATGCTGATCAAAATGTTTGTTACAAAAATAGGCTATAAACACCCATATGAAATATAGTAAAAAATCTTAATCTCCAATTATTTGTGGTGTTAAATAATGAAACATATTTTTTATCATGGTCGACCTTTACATAGTGTTTGTCTTATCAACAAAAGTAAACATCCTATTCTGTTAATTACTTATCAAATATATAAAAAAGGATTGTACACAATTTTGAACGTATTCGATAGTATGATTTCATCTGGATAACAAACTCTAGATGAAATAAAATAAACCGAATTCATTTGTCATTTTCAGTATTTACTTTTCAAGCAATAATATTTATAGGGAGGACTGCAGGAGTTACTGATTTGTCTGTGTGACATCATGAAATCAGATGTTAAGAATGGTATGTTAATGATGCAAATATCCAGGAGCATAGCAAACTTCTCAGCTTTCTCTCAAAATACAGACAAATTGGTAAGTATTGAAATATTCGTTCTGTTGCAGTTAACGTACAGATACTGTAGTCAAGGTCTACATAGCCATATACCCAAACTGAAAATTTATATTGTTGAGTCGAACATCGTTCTGTACAGTTTGCATCAAGCTGTCCTTGTACAAAAAAAAAACAAATAAAAATAATGATAATGCAAACGAATTGGTTTCATTCCAAGGATTAAGTTTAAAATAAGCATTTTTGGGGAATAAATAGAACTTTACAGGCGAAGTTTACTTCGAAATTATAATACTACTTGCCTTAAAACAGCAAAATGCCAAAGTTACTGTTGATTTCGATTCTGTAAATTAAAAATGTTAAATTTATTTGGAAAAAATATTGACTGTGTCTCTTCCCCCTTTTCAACACAATTATTACATACTTAGAAAATTTTCGATATCAACGATTTCTTGTTTCAGTTGCAGCTACTGCCAGTGATTGTATACAAATTTCTGAAATCTACAGATAATAGTATCAAATTACATGGAACTAGAGCTGTATTATCATTATTAGCAAAGAAACCAAGTATTACCGTAGATGAACTACTCAGGTACTCATAATTTTACAAATAGGCGAAAACGTAGACTCCAGCGATGTTTTTATTACAAGATCGTATTGTTATGTTGAGAAACTTATAACAAATCTGATATTTTTCCACTTCAAAATTAATTCCAGATGCTAGCTAGTTTCTTCTTCTATTCTGTTCATGTAATTTGACAGTTACAGTTCTTGTATCTCACTTGACTTTGGGTCTCCTGGATGCATTGCAAAAGAGTGTTAAAACATGAAATATATCCCTCTTTCAAAGCTCAATCCTAATCTAATTCTTGCTTTTCGTTTCGATATGTAAAGTATTAAATCATTATGATGAAGATCAGTAGTAAAGTCACGGGTACCGAACAACACAGAATGGTCAAACGAGGTACCGAACTTGTTTTACAGCTAATTTAATCCACTGCGTTGTTCGACAAGGGCGATCAGTAATACTTATTATTGTATTCATTTTCTATTCTATACAGTGATTTTTATGCAACTTATTGGAATTGTTTTTTTTCATATCAATGCGCTAGATGTTTACCCGGAAACGCTATTGACGATGATATTTGGATGTCAATTTCTGGAGTGAAAATATATAATTCATTTTAACTAGTGACAAGTTTATTTTCACTAGTGACAATAAAGGGACTTTTAAAATAACTGTTTAAATAGGAAAACTCGGAAAATCACCGCTATCTATATAAAAGTATTAGTTATTTGTTCCCGATTACCTTTTATACATCCTTCCATAATTGTTCTTCTGCATGTTTTATTCGATCTTAACTCAAGACACATAGTTGTCGAAATGGGGAAACTACGTTTACATTGTAATTTCAGTGTTTATATATTTCTTACCAGCTCTGATGAAGCATAAATACAGAAATGATCATATTAGATTGTAAATAAATAAAATGTGTCTAATTGATGCAATAACTTATGATTTATGTCAGTAATTTGATGTTTTGAAATATCCATAAAGATATAGCACGTTGTAGAATCATACATTTATATTCTTTTGCAGACACGGTGCAGGTGACATTTTACATAATATTGCTAAAATGCCTGAAGTTATGGAATCGATACAAACATCGTTATTAACGCAAGCGCCAAGTAGATCCCGACCATCATTCAGATAGAAAAGATTTTGACGTTGGACCAGTTAACAATGTATAAAGATAGTCTTAATGATAAATAATATGTTAAAGGGTTATGAAATTATATTATAGAATTTAAGAATCAATACCCACAAATGATTACATTTAAAAAGGACGGAAATATATTTCTGTGTGTAGTCATACCATGTATAAATAACCATACTGTTATTTTTGGTTTTGCCTTTGTAAATGATGTTTGTGATACAGATTTGCCGTTGTTATATCTATGTTCAAAGAGATAAATATGTTTTTCAATCTTTCACTTTTGTCCTGTCTGAGGGTTAGAAAAGTAACATGTACCATGTATTTTAATTAGTTTTGTCTTAGGGTTAGAAAATGATATACATGTATATCAATCGGCCATAGATCTCTTACAACCCTATGTTTACGTAGTACTATGTTACAACCTTTCGTTTGCAATTGCTGTTGAGTCTCTACCGGACACTACTACAATTTAAGGGGAGGTTTGGGGTGCCATTTGTTTCACTATCAAACTTTCAAATTTTGGCTTTTTGAAGTTTCTTTAAGTTTTGTAATTTTAAATTTTTATTCTGACCACTTGTTTATTGTGCCTGTATCTCATGATTTTATCATGCCAAATTTTCTTACTATTGGCGCAATGAGTACCCTGTTGTTTAATTGTTGTTTTTGTCTTCTCTTTGTCTAGCAATGGATGACAGTAGTTGTAAGAACGCTTTGCCAGTTTATGCTATGTTTGTTGAGGATCTTGCATTCGTGAGTCATAAAACATGGATGTAGCGTTGCTCGACATCTAGCATTGCTTGTTTTTACCATGTATTTGTAGAGACTTTGTCTCATTTGCATTTACTCCACATTCCTTCATTGTTAATTTTAACACACCATTTCTTTTGAAATACCTGTACCAAAAAATACAAAAATACATGAACAAATACATGAACACAGTAAATTGTATTATGTTGCACGTGTTTCTAGGCGTAACCGTTCATCATAGTGAGAAAATAAGTACACATTACCAAAAAACCCGAAAAGGAAGCCAACTCGAGTACTTAGGGCATCTACTGAGTGCCATACAGGGAATGCAGACGTATATTATTTAAGGGGTTAGAATTTTGATAAAAACAGTATATTTCTATAAAACGCAAGGTAAATTTTCATGTCGGACAGGTCTGACTATTGGACTGGTGAATACCCTCAGGGGCCTCCGGTCCACCATCAGTGGCATTGGTCCAGTGGTTTCAAAATACAAAAATACCAAAGTTCCATAATAAACAGTAAATTTTGTTTTGCTGTACACGTGTTTCAAGGAGTGACCTTTCATTAGCAGCATTTGAATCACATAATATGGAAAGCCATTATCTAAAAATAGTCTGAAAAGAAGTACTCATTACCAAAAATACCAAAAAAGGATGCCAAATTCAGTACTTGGGGCATCTACCGAGTGCCAAATCAGTCGATTTTTTTCCAGTGGTTTAGCACTCGCTTTGTCTCTTTGCGTCTTGGACTTTTTTCTTGACAATTCTGTCGGGTAATTTTATTATTACCCCCATCACCCTCCATTTAATGCATATCAAATCAAGCTATTGTGGTGGTGTCCGGTAAAAACTCAACAGCAAAGGCTTAAAAGGTCGTAGACAGTTAAAAGAAATGATCATCCCAGTATTAAATAAAAGAAGAATCAGAGTTTGGACCGAAACTTCAAACGTATCCATACATGACTGATATTTATTGAAGAACTTATTTATTGATCGTATGAGATGGAATTGTTTGAAGCTTTGACTAATTAGGCGGGCACGGAGATAACTATCTCTAATGAGAAAGTCTGTATAATTTATGATAGCTCTCGAGTAACGAATAAAATTTGAAGCATACATGTACACCCCGTATGCAGGAGAATACCATGGAATATCACTGTCAAAGTTAGGAAAATTGAATTTTGAAATCGAAATCGTCCCTTGTTTCGTAAAAGTTAGAAAATATTATTCCTACTAAAAAATTTTCAATTTTAAGACTAATTGCTTGAATCAGTTTTATTCAGATTATGCTGGATATTTCATGAAAACGAATATTTGTTTTTATCGTTTTACTATTAATTTCTTTGAACTATAAATATTTTACTTCTTTACTTAAAACACAAATGGAAAAAAAACTAAATGAATCTCCAGTACGCCACGTTTCCTAAGGTCTCTGATCTGCAGTGCATGTTGTTGAAGTAAATTTATCCTAACAGAGATTGAAATTCGATTGGCCGGCGTAGGTGGAAAGATAGACTAAAATGCATAAAAAGTGTTTTTGTGGACTGGCTAAACTAGACACTATATTTGATTTTTTTAATTGAGATAAAAAATAGTAATAATCCGCCGATTGTTCACTGTATCAAAATGAGAAGTGATTTTTTGAATTAAATTATCGAATGGACAATTTAAGAACATTACCCGCATTTATAGAACTTTATACATGTTATAACAAAATATATAGAATTCATGGCTACTTTTATCCTGCTGTATTTTGAACGTGTGGAATATGTGAATGTATAACATTTAGGTACATGTGACTTAAGAGTTTAATGTTTTTTAAGAATTATGCAAGACGACTTTTCATTTAACAATTTGGCCATCACATATATTGAAAGTTTTTAACCATCTGTTACATTATTGTACAGTTCATACCATTCAGCAAATTTTCTTATACCTTCGCTTATATGCAATAAGACTTTAAAAATGGCGTTATGTTTATTATACTATAGGGAAACGGAATAGAGAAAGGGAGGTTTGGGTACTCATAAACCGGGTTAACCCTACCGCTGACTGTTGCTAGTGCCGGTACCAAGTCCGGCTATCCCAAGTTCCTATCGTTATCAATGTTTGTCTTTTGTCATTTTCCTGGTTTTTTTTTGTGCAGTTCCCTGGTTGATTGTGACATGTGATTGTGAGTGTTTCCTGATATCCTTCCTTCATTAATTATGGTCAATTGTATTGTCGACTTATCCTTTTATTACAATGTTTTTCCTCACACAACTTCATAAAAAATCTACAATTATATGCCAATTCTGTCGTCGGAGGCCTACAAACCACGACAAGATCACAGACAATATGACAGAAAGTTTTCAGTTTAAAACTTTCATTAATATATTTCTTTTTTTTAGGGGGGGGGGGGGGTTAGTACTTTTTTTTTTTATTTTTCGCATTTTTTAAATATTTTTTGAAATTTGTTTTCTTTAGTACATTACACAAAATAATGAAACCCATTATAAAAAATTCATTTATTTCTTGCTTTTTTGTTATAATTATTATTTTTTTCATTTATTTCCTATTAAAAAAAGTAAGATGTACACGTTCCAACGCTTTGGACACATCAAACTACACTTATTTTATAATCATTACTACTCTATGTGCAATACGAGTTTTTCATATAGTTCAGATTCATCGTCATTGTCATTCATGTTGACATCAGATTTTAAAAAGGGTATTAACAAATTTCGGTACCATACCAAGGACAAAGTTCTGTGCAACTCAAGTTCTGCTCATAATAAATGCATGACTTGCTTTCAAAGTTTCTACCTTTACCTGTGCAGATTAAATCTTGCAGAAAATCAGAAGTCAATTTCTCGGTAAGAGAATACTGCTTCAGGACCTTTAACTTGTAATTGCCACCCTAGATATACGTTTAGCTAATAGATGTTTTGGCAATGTGGCTAGACATATATATTTGTGTCTGAAAAACAACGGCAGTAGAATACTGAAGGAACAAAGCACAAGGTTACGTAAATCAAAGTCCAGAGACAAGGCAAAAGCAAGAACACCAAGAAGACGGAAGACCAAAGACACCACATGCCCACAAAACACATGAACATTACATATACAACACTAAAAATAAAGCACTAACAATGTGAACTCTCAAAAAACAGAGTGACATCAGGTGCTCCGGAAGGGTAAGCATGTCCTGTCCTGTATACAGCACCAGTCACACGGTCAGTAAGGCATAAGTTTTGAAAGATATGTTAGGTCTCTGATTGGTTATTGTCATTTTCTAACCCTGAGACAAAACCAATTAAGAACCATGGTAACTGTAATTTCTCTAACCCTCAAACAGTACCATGGTAAAATTTTGTAAAGCTTTTGTAATCTGTTTAGTATTCAAACATGGACAAGGACAAATCGGTACCACAAACATTACTGACGAATACAAAGCTAAAATTCAACAAGACAATATAAAAAATTAAAGCACTGACAATGTGAACTCTCATAAAACCGAGAGCGACATCAGGTGGTCTGGTAACTGTCAGTGATAAATGTCCTGAGAAATATCGACTTGCTGCTAGGTGAGAGCCAAAACAAACTAGACTTCTGGCAATTAGCAAGCCTAACCCAGAACTTGTTGAAATCGGTGTAGTAAGAAGTTAATTGAGCGTCTTGCCACACTGCCAAACCACCTTTCAGCTAACCGTCTATGACTGACGGCAAGAAGCTAAAGGTCCTGAACCAGCATTGTTCACCGGGAAAATGTAAATGGATTTTCTGCAAGATTTAATCTGCACGTGTAAAGATAGAAACTTGAGTAGCAATCAGCGGCATTATAATACCAAAGGTTTTGGTTGTTACAAAAATCAAATACCAGATGTATGGATAAACAAGAATACAGAAAAACAGTCACACGAGACGTCCACAAATCACAACGTTCAGAACTAAGGCACTAATATAGTGTGAATTCCCAAGAAAACGGAGAGTGACATGCGGTGCTCCGAAAGGCATGTCCCGCTGGCGACACCGGTAACACGATCATTAAGCATTTACTGTTTTTGAAGATATGTTTAGTGACAGATTAGTACATGTCATTTTCTACCCCTGATACGGAACCAATTAAATCTCCTAGGTAGTGTTACTTCTCTATCCCTCAAACAGATCAAGGTAAAAATTTGACAAGCTTTTGAAAATCACTATATTTTTTTAAAAACAACTAGGACAAATCACCGGCACAAACTTCACTTTCGGAGAAAAGTATGATATACAACACAACACCAAAACATAAGCACCAACACCGTAAACCCCTACAAAAGCCAAGAATGATCCGGAACGAAAAGCATGTCCTGCTCCGCCAGCAACACCGTCATACTATCAGTGAGTCAATCTAGGGTCAAGTCAAATTTCGTGAAGACGTGAAATCTAGCTGAAAATGTCCATTTTCATCAGGGACACCGACAAGTAATTTCTTTCAGTGATGTCATGGTGAAGGCCATAGAATTTTGAGAGAAATTAAAGTAACAAAGCTAAACAAATTCCTAACTCAGTAGCTTTTGGTACATTGCTTTTGCATTTTTGTAAAATTCACTGTTTAAATACAAATACACCAAAGTTGCATAAAAACAGTTAATTTCGTGATGCTGTACACGTGTTTCAAGGAATAACAACTCATCAGCAGCATTTGAACCGATTAATAAAGAAAGCCATATTCCAAAGGATAGATAAAAGTACTTTTTACCAAAAAATGTCGAAATAGGAGGCCAAATCAATAGTGCAATCCGAGCGCAATACACGGAATAATACCTCAATATTCTATGGGTTTGGAAATTTGATAAAAACAGTAATTATCAGTAATTAACTCGTGGTAAAATTTTCATGTCAGACGAGTCTGACTACGCTGGGGAATATCAAATTGGACGTGAAATCCACCGGCAGTTGCATCGACCAAATGGTTTCAAAAAACAAGAATACCAAAGTAGCAGGGAAAAAAGTGAATTTCGTTATGCTGTACACGTGTATCAGGGAGTCACCACTCATCAGATGCATTTGAACCGAATAATATGCAAAGCCAACTACATACTCGACAGTAATGAAACAACTGTGAAATGTACGCTCCATGCACTTGAGATGTTGGTATATTGCTGCTTAGAAAGGGAAAGGTCGCAATTTGGGAAGTTAAAATCACCACGTTTGTCATATAGCTTAGATTTCAAGCGTACATCTTCATCAATGTACAACTAAAGATCTACTTAGGTACGAAGCTGAAGTAGTTGTAACAGTGCCCTTTCAAGTTCATTGGGACAGATCTGGTGTAAGTATTTCGTAATGATATGGAAAACTCGTACAAAGTGAGTAGTAATATCTGTGAAGTGTATCTTAGCTGCCACTAGATTTGTTTTATGGTTTTGAACACCAACATGTTACTTCTTCTCTATTATAAACAAAATGAATACAACCTCCCAACTTACCAAACAAAAACAAAAAAGCAATAAATCGATGAATGAAACATTAAATAAATTTTATAAAGTTAAAAAAACATTCCAATTAATGTGTAATTTATGTCTTACTTTCAATTGAAAACATAATGCAAGAGAAAAATATGAAAAAAACACAAACCTCAAAAAATTACAAAAAGTACGAAAAATCACCCCAAAATATATAAATAAACCAACCTTTAAAAAAATACTTCCTACCATATTGCCTGTGACCTGGTCGTGGTCGGTACGCTTCCTGTGATTTAGTTTATTCCACCTAACTAACAAGAGGCTACTTTAATGTATGCCAGTACGACAATCAGATATTTTAAGTCAATTTAATGGTCAATTATGGGCGTTATTGTCAAATGTATGACCAATAAGGTCTTGATTATATTTAAATAAAAACATCTTTATAGTATGTCGTTCATTTTATGTAAATTTAAAAGGTCAAAAGGTCAAGGTCATTTCACAAACTGTTTATGTAGAGAGCAAGTAGTGTTTTTGGACCCCACTCATAAATCCCTACCCTGTGAATCGCTTTAGGTAGAAAGGTGGCCAAAATTGATATCAATGGTTTATAAATATGTAATGGTAGACATGTATAGCCATTAAAAGTTAATTTTTCAACTTCACGTTAAAATTTATGGCTTAAATGTTACTGAAATGAGTTAACCGGAAGTTTGACCTTTGACCTTCATTTACCAAAACCGTGACCACTTCCAAATTTGACGAACGGTGGCGGGTGAAAATGGTTATAGAACAAAATGACCTTTTGAATTATGTATAATATAGCCTGATGTTAGGTAGGTTGATTAAAAGCCTAAACTAGACGCCTTTTTGAATTTCGTTGCACCACTAATAGTAAATATAAAAGATCTATATACTGTTTTCAAAAACAATGGGCGGCATTGTTTGTTCACTAAACTTTGTTCAATTCCTGTACCACAACTTTATAAAATCTCTTTGGAGTGTGATAATATGTCTGTTAATAGTCCACTCTATGAATGTTCCAAAATTATTGATGCTTTCTGCTTTCATAGACTTTATCCGAGAATCGACAGCCCCGATGAGCACGTAAAACAGTTTTTGAAAATTAAATACATCAAAGTAAGTGAGAACCGAACCGTCAATCTAAAAGCGAACAATCCAAGGACAATGGCAACACCAGAAACAAAAAAGACAGAAAAAAAACAAAGACACAACATGGGTACAGCACAGAAAAGAAAAATGAAGACACTCACACACAAAGATGAACAACACGAACCCAATATAAAACCATAGGTGAGATCAGGTGCACCTATAGAGTCAGCATCTCCTGCTTCTTATAAGACACCCGCCGTATTGAACATGTCAAATCCGGTAGTAAAGTCAAATTCGGTAGAGGAAACAACAATTAAGCTTTAAAGGGAAAGATCTAATAATAAATTAATAATAATATTAATAAATAATTATATTAATAAAGGAATTGACCTCATTGATATTGCAGGCATTTTTCGGGACCCAGATATTCAAAAGCTTGTACCCGTCTATTTTGACAACCAGGATATGCCTGTCATTTCCTTTTCTTATAAAAAAACCTACTAGAAACATTTTCAAAAACGCCTTCAAAAATAAACTGGCAAGCATGTTTTGTTATAATTAAATACGCTGTAACCAATTATTGTAAAAAATGGTGCAAACAAGAAAGTGCAGACAAGCATGTTCTAAATTTGTTTAAAGATAAAATTATTACCAAGGTCACCAACAGAATAAATTTTTATAAAGATAATTATGTTGAGTCACCTCCTAAGCTGTCTGTAAATAGAATTAAGTCAAAATTGAAGGATCTTGGTAAAAAATATGAGTTTGTACCTGTTTACAAGGCTTCTAATAACGTTGCTATTGTCTGAAAGAAATACTACATTGATGTACAACAAAACGAACTTGACAAGTCAGACACTTTCAAACGTACCAATCAGGACGAAAAAACGTTAACCAAACAACATTATAAGGATACAGAAATGCTTAAAGTTCCACCTAAAGATAACATCTTGCCTACCATATACTGGGTTCCGAAGCTTCACTAAAATCCTTCAAACATCGTTTTATTTCAGCATTTAGTAAGTGTTCTACTACCAATTTATCCATCAATTTAACTAGTTCACTTACTTGTATAAAGGAGTTGGTTATTAAATACTGTGAAAAAACTTATCAAAAGTCTGGTGTAAATTACTTTTGGAGTGTAAAAAATATTCTATTGAAGTTTAAGATAAACTACAATCTATTCAAAGACCAGTCTCATCTATCGACAGTTATGTTTTTTCTACACTTTATACTACCCTTCCACATAATTTGATTAAGTGCAAGTTGGGACAACTTATTAAATGTTCTTTTAAATTTTGTGGTCTGCAGTTCATTTTCTCTAACAAAAAGCAAGGATTCTTCTTTAATATAACTTATAATAATCATTGTTTCTGGACATGTGATGATATGATTAATGCACTCAATCTTTTGATGGACAATATTTTTGTTCGTTTTGGCAACACTATTTAATATTCCCATGGGTACAAATTGTGCACCTCTCATTGCAGATCTTTTTCTTTTCTGTTACGAACGAGATTTCATTAAAAAACTTCAAAACGGAACCATACCTAACAGTGATAAACTTATTTCTATTTTCAATGATAACAGCAGGTAAATTTACGATATCCTTACTATTGATAATCCCCATTTTTTAGATTATGTAGACATTATTTATCCACAACAACTGAAATTAAATAAAACTAACAATGATTACAAATGTTGCCCTTTTCTGGATCTGACTATCATTATTGACTCTGGTAAAATCAAAACCAAAAGATATGATAAAAGAGATGATTTTGATTTCACTATTACTAATTTCCCTTTTCTTTACGGCGACATTCCCCTTGCTCCATCCTACGGGGTGTATATTTTTCATCTGGTACGATTCGCACGAGTTTGTTCTACTCTTGATGATTTCAATGAACGTAACCGTACTATCACTTCAATGAACGTAACCGTACTATCACAGCCAAAATTTTACAACAGGGTTACAGATTTCATAAGTTGTTGAATATATTTAAGAAGTTTTTAATAGATATGAACATGCTATATCTAAATATGGCGTTACTCGTAAACAGCTTATTACTATGGGCATTTCTAGTCCTCAATTGTACGGAAATGTTGTTAAAAAATGCCATAAATTGATTAAAAATCCAGAAAAGCTGGGACGTAACTTACATTCTTTACGTAATAGGGGATATCGGCAAGATATTCTGCTTGCATCCGTTAAATTAGCTTTGAGACCTAGTGACCTGAAAATTTTGCACATATACTGGCCTCTCAATGATACTACCGATGTCTACTGAAATTTATGATGATTCTTGACCAAGCCCTTCGGGAAGTTTTCAGTTTGATTTTTTTTCCGTAGTGCGACAGTGTTCTACCAGCAGACTACGCTCCTTGAGCTAGCCGGCAGTTTAGCGGCGATCACCCCTTGACGCGTCTTTCAAAATTACGTATTGTCTTTTTTTCTCCTTTCAAGATTGTGGTCATGGAGGTAGAAGTCTATCTGTATTGGGTTTTATTCGTATGTGTTTTTAATGCTATAGGGAAACGGGACAGATAAAGGGGAGGTGTGGGTACCCATAAACCGGTTTAACCCTACCGCTGGCTTTTGCTAGTGCCGGTACTAAGTCAAGCTGTCCCGAGTTCCTATCGTTGTCTACGTTTGTATTTTGCCTTATACGTGTTTTTCTTGTGTAGTTCCCTTGCAAATTGTTGCATGTAATTATAATTTTGAGCCATTGTAGGTGTTTCCTGTTATCCATTTTTTAACATCAAACTGTTATCGAAATCATTAGCAGCAAATTACTTGATTTATTTGTGTTTCCTTGTTTGAATCCTTACAGTGAATAAATAAAGAGATTTTGGGTAAATGGGGGTTATAAAAAAATTACCAAACAGAGTTGTCAAGAGCCGAAGTCCATAAGACAAAATGACAAATAAAGTGGAAACTACCGGAACAATTGTCGACCCAAGTAGACCTGACTACTTGGTAGAGGCATTTCAAAAGAAATGGTTGGTTAAAACGATTTTTATGGCGCACAAAACCTCCCCTTTAGTTGCGGTAGTGCCCGGTAGCAACTCAATAGCAATTGTTATTGAAAAAAAAGGTCGTAGACAATTAAAACAAATGATCATCTCAGTACTAAGTAAAAAAATTTCGAATCAGAATGCGGACCGAGACTTCAATTTTTCAACAAGGGACTGATATTTTTTAAAAATTTATTAGTATTAGATGGAATTGATTGAAGCCTTGATCACTGAGGAGGTAACTATGTCTAATTAGAAAGTCGGTATAATTTGTGCTAGCTATCGCGTAACGAGTCAACTGCGGAACATACACTTCCTGAGCTTCAATATTACTGTCTATATTAGGGAAATTGATAGATTGAAAATTGAAACCGCCCCTTTATCATAAATTTTAATACTGAGATGACAATATTCGTCAAATTCGAGATGTAACGCTACAAAAAATGTGCATCTAGAGGTTTCTGTTTTTCCTTTGTCTCTAGTTCTTGTGGAATAAAAAAAAAGCTTCAACATGTAGAGGAGCACATTCGGTACCCATTAGTACATGTATGTCAACCTGCTCTTGATAAATAACATCTCTAAATGTGGCAAAAATACAATGTATTATCAATTCAATTCTGTGAATTGCCGTGATGTTGGATTTATGATTTTAAAATTTCCCCTTTCCTTTTCTAGCTTCGATATTCGTTTGCCGATGTATCTAATTATTTGATTTTATCTGCACCGAAGAGACATAAGTTGTCGAAATGCGCAGATGCAGATTCCAACTTAACAGCAACTTCGCCATTATGTTATTTATTACAACTGGGCCGATGCCTCTGCTGGTGGACTGTTAGTTCTCGATTGAATTCCCCAGCCATGTAGCCAGTTGTTCGATGGCTGCAGAAAAACCTATTATCTGGAACCTTGTAATATTTTTTGTTCAAAACTAAGGAGTATCTCCTATTGTATTGTTGTGTTCTTAGCTGATTTTGGCTTTTCGATTTAGATCTGATTGGTATTTTTTTCTCAGTCAGTCTTGTCACACAATTCGGTATATGGATTTCCAATATTTTAATGTTATCTGCTTTATGGCAAGCGAAATTAACCAAAATGCAGAGAAACCCGGTTTTGGTTAGGAAAACTTGGTTTTGCTGTCTGTAAAGCTAGGCTTCCTGGACTAAACTCGACTTTAGTACTGCAAATGTGAGTTTCCTCTCAGAAATACATACAATGCTCAGCATCCAATGGGTTTCTGAAGCTAAACCCAAGTTTCCTCAAGCAAATGCAGGTTTTCCTCACCGAAACCGGGTTTCAGGCTACTGAAACCTGGTTTTGCTCCGGAAACCTAGCTTTTCTGCACTAAACTGTACTTTACTGTTGCAAATAGTATGAAAAAGAAAGGAAATGGGGTAAATGTCAAGGAGACAATATCCCATATCCAGAAAACAAAACATCTAGGGGTCACCATATGGTCTTCAACAGAGTGAGGAACCTCACACCATATAGTAAGCCCTAAATGGCCCCGAAAAGGTAAAAAAGTGAATAAATCAATGGAAGCAAACCACATCCAATAACCCAAATATCAAGAAACTAAAATTTTATATGAAGACAAGGACAAGCCAATGACCAACATATTCCTGACTTGGGACAGGCGCAAAAATTGCGGTGGGGTTAAACTCGTTTTCTTGGATCCAAACCCTCCCCCTATGTGTGGTGAATGGCTAAAAATAAATGCACAAAAAGACTCACAGTAAAAATCAAACTAGAAAAAAGTCCAACTTATCAAGACGAGTACCCTTACAATGAAGTACATAAAACATGAAGACAATACACACAGGTACTGTCCGGACAAATGCTCGCAGTTACTGACAGCTAGCTAAGGACATAATTTCCGTTGACGATGATATCAAGCCTTCTTACATATGAAGTTTCAATTGAAATACTTCTAAATAGATTTGGTATAACAACATCATCGATTATGAAAGAAGAACATGATATTGTGCAATGCCAAATACTGCCAACATGAAAAATTGTTTAAATTTAGTTATGGTGTAAAACATTTAGGAGATGATCAATATTTTAGCCAACAAAAACCAGAAGTAAAGATTTAACAACAATGCTGTATTTATATCCTTTATGAATAAGTTTGTTCAACGGATTAATAAGTTTGGAAGGACAATTTTTGAATTTATGCGCTTTGTAAATGATATTNGTGAAATGCCCTGATGTATAAGAGCCCTGCATGTAGAACCAAATTTTCTTAATAAGTCAATGTATCTATAATAAAATTTAGAGAATGTTTTTATCAATTTATGATATCTAAACCCTTGATGCAGAAGTTTTTCAGTGAGACAAAGATTTCGGTCGTTGAAGTCAGAAACATTACTACATACTCGTGCATATCGAACAAGTTGTGAAATGTAGACCCCGTAAGAAGGGGCTAACGGAACATCGCCGTCGAGATGGGGGAAATTGACTATAGGGAATGAGAAATCATCCCTTTTATCATAAACCTTAGTGTTTAACTTTCCTTGATTTATTGATATATCAAGATCAAGAAAAGGAGTATAATCACTGCTGCTATTGGATTTATTTAAAGTAAGTTCTGCAGGATAAATTTCATCTGTAAATTTAGAAAATTCAGGATTATTTAAAGCCAAAATATCGTCCAAATATCTATATGTATTGTTAAATTTATCCACTAAATGCTGCTTAGAAGGGTCTTTTTGAATTTTTGCCATGAATTGTGACTCGTAGCAATAAAGAAATAAATTGCTATGAGAGGTGCACAGTTGGTACCCATAGGAATACCTATTTTTTGCTGATAGACGGTATCACCGAAACGAACAAAAATATTACCAAGAAGAAAATTTAATGCTTTTATCATATCCTGACAATTCCAGTTGGTATATTTGTCATGTTTGTCGTCACTGAAAAACGATTTAAATGTATTGCAACAAATGTACGTACATCCTGATTTTTTGAAGGACCATTTGATCAAATACGAAAATTTCTCTTTGATGAGTGTATGCGGTAATGTAGTATAGAGGTTAGAAAAATCATAGCTATCGACGGAGGTGTATGCTTCATTAACAGATCGAAGTCTTTCCAAAACTTCTACCGAATTTTTAACACTCCAAAAGTAGTTAATTCCACTGTATTCATAACATTTGTTACTTAAGTTGATGACGAGATTTTTTATGGTAGTAAGTGCACTGGTCAATAACACAGAAATATGTGTACTTGAACATTTACTTGATGCCGAAATAAAACGAAATTTGAAAGGATTTTTGTGTAGTTTAGGAAGCCAATACATAGTAGGAATGCTTTTATAATTAGAAGTTGCTTTAAGTTCAGCTGTAGCTATCATGTTATCATCAATTATTTGTGTTTCTGTTGACGTGGTAGCTTGAAATGTACTAGAATTGATAATTTCATTCCGAAGCACCTCGATGTAATACTTACGTCAAACAACGACCACATTATTGGCTGCTCTATCTGCCGGAACAAATAATACTCTTTTTCCTATTCTTTTAACTTCTGTTTGATTTTTGAAATAGCGGGAATGGTATTCTGCTGCTTATAATGTGTTTCAAAATGATTTATTCGGATATCAACAACTTCCATGCATTTGTTAATGAAAGTCTCTAATGATTTTTTATCCGCATTTTCTCTTTTACACCACTTTTTACAGAATGACATGATGGCTTTTTTAATTACATCACGACAGTCCTTCCAAATTATTTTTGAAGGAGGACGATATTCGGGTCCTTTTTGGAGACAAGTTTTTACTTCTCGGTCCTGGACGATGTTCAGGTCTCCTGTAATAACATGACCACTAGGTTTATATCGAAACTTCGAGCTTGCACAATTTCAGGTCAAGGGTGAATTTTGATTAATTTCAGGATTTTTGGTAACGGATGAATAATAAAAATAAGGCCTCTTGTAGGTTTTTTGTAAGTATATGAAATAATGGGCGGTTCCATATTATCAAAATAAGGTGGAATAAGTTTGATAATTTTTGAGTCTCTAAATATACTAGACACATCAATAAGATCGATTCCTTTGTTGATATACGGTAAATTAAGGAAATATCTTTTATGGTCTTCAGGTTTATCAATTTTAGGAAAAAAATTGTGGTAGCAAAATGCGCTGATTATTCCAGCAGCTTCATACATTGGACTGTAATATGGTATGGTATTGCATTTTTCCAATAAAGTATTTAATTTAACAATAGGAATTGAACATAATTTACAAAGCAAATTATGTCTGCCATTATTTTTAAAGATAGTAACAAGGGCAGAAATTGAAACTGAAGTTCTGTGGTATTTTCGTTTATTACGATTGATACGTTTACCGTGGGATCGTTTATTACGTAATTTTTGAAACAATATCCATAAAATTGATGGAAGAAGTTCTTGATATGTTACCTAGGCCCATAATATTATCATTTAAACCGAGAGGATACGCCGTTTGCAACTTCTTTATCCAAGACAGTTCACAATCTCTACGTGATTTTTCAAATTGTTTATGTGACTGTCCGTCCTTCTTTACAACAATTTCTAATGGTTGAACCTTTATAAATTTGATGTTATGTTTATGTTTATTTAGATGTTGATAAATTAAACTTCGGAATTTTTTGTATCTAAGGAAACGATAGAGCTGTTGTTGTGTCCGTTTATAAAGATGCTGACCGGTTTCCCCTACATATTGAATTCCACAATTAGGTTTTGTTCATGTAATCAAATAAATAAGATTATTAGTTTTTCAATTTATATCAGTTTCAAAAGATAGAATGAATGTTCTGCCATTGACGGTGGATTTAGCAGTATTTTTGTTGATGAGGCGATAACAAGTAAATCATTTTTTTGGCATTACACGGAGAAATTTGTGGATATCCACGTCTTTTGCTATTAAAAATAAGTGCTGCTGAGGCATTGCTAGATTTAAAGCATCTAGTGAAAGTAGAAATTTTTGCAGGGTTAGAATTTATGACTAATGTAAAGAGAACTACACAAGGACCATTGTGACCAAGTTTCTTGCTATTGACTGTGGGATTTCACTCGTATCCAAAAAGTTCTAATAGGGTCCAATATTAAAATAAACATGCGTCTAGCTTTGATCTCGGATATTTTGAAAAAGTGGTCATCCCGAGTGCTTATTGTTCCTAAACTTATTCCAAGTAGTTTGAGTAGATCTTGAAATTATTTTTCCTAAAGTAATCCATGTTCAGTTATATCCCCCGCTTGCAACCATCATGACTAAGATGCAGAACTGTGTCCAGAAATTTTAAAGGAGATTAGCAAATGACTTTTGAAAACTAAGTTACCAATTAGCCCGGTGGTTTCGGAGAAGACAATTTTCAATGGAAAGTTTACGCCAGGCAGCGGATGAAAATTGATTTCAAAATTCACTCTTGCTACAGCCAGGAAAATTAAAGATGGCTTCGATATGGCGAAACCAATTCAAATTTTGAAGAACAAAAGCCCCTGCGCTGATACGTGTACTGCGTCGTAAACAAGTTTCGAAGAATAGGGAAATCCTTAATTTTCCTAATTTATTGGAAAAAGTGGTTTTGACAGCCGTACACGGTTAGTATATCAATCTACATTACATCTGAAAACGATTCTACCCGCACATAGTCTCACCCATGGTTTAAATTGGTTCCGTGTTGTTCATCTGTATATTTGTCTCATTTTTTTCTTAAATGTTATGTCTTTATTCCTTGGTGTTTTCGATGATGCCTTTATCTAAGTATTATTTTTAGGATTGCTCATTCGGTTCTCGCTTACTTTACTACATAAAATGCTATTTCTTTTCAAATGGATTTTTTCTTTTTAGATTTAAAAACAAAACAGATTTGAAAATATTATTAGAAATAAACAAAACTGATAAAGGAATTAAAAAAAGCTGTAACTTACATTTGTTTGTAATAGAGGATATTAAAATGATATCCTGCATGGATCCGTTAAATTGGCTTTGGGATCAATGACCTGAAGATTTGAAATGTAATTTGGCCTCTCACTTATACTGTAGATGTCAGCTGAAATCCATGATAATTCTTTACCAAACCCTACGGGGGTTTTGAATATTTTTCTTTTGTAGTGCGACAGTGTCTTACCAGCAGACAAGTCTCCATGATCTAGTCGACAGTTTAGCGGCAAGCACTCCGTGACCAATCTGTCTAAATTAAGTTTTGTCTTCTTTTTTCCTTTTCGAAATCGTGGTTTTGGAGTTAGTAGTCGACATGTATTGCTTATATTTGTATTTGTATTATACTATAGGGAAATGGGATAGAGACAGGGAAGGTTTGGGTACTCAATTATCGGTTTTGCCTTACCACTGATCTTGCTAATGCCGGTATCAAGTCCGGATATTCCGAGTTTGTTTGCCTTTTTATTGATTTTGTTTGTGCAGATTCTTGGTAGATTGCAGCATGTGATTGTATTTCGGTCATTTGTAGAGACTTTGTCTCGTGTGCATTTACTCCATATCCTAGTATTCACCATTAATATTAAATTGTGCTGCCACAAATAAAGTATACTGGTAGATGGTGCTGCCAAAACTACTAGCTTATTGTTAGATGGTGCTGCCACAAATACTGCCTTATTTTCAGATGGTGCTGCCAGAAATACTAGCTAATCGTTCAATGTTGCTACCACAAATACTGTCAGATGGTGCTGCCACAAATACTAGCTAATTGATAGATGGTGCTGTCACAAATACTAGCTTATTATTAGATGGCGCTGACCCAAATACTAGTTATTTGTTAGATAGTGCTGCCACAAATACTAACTGCTTATTTTTAGATGGTGCTGACCGAAATACTAACTTATTGTTTAATGGCGCTGACATGCATACTAGCTTATTGTTAGATGGCGCTGTTACAAATACTAGCTAATTGTTAGATGCTGCTTCCTCAAATATTATCTTATTGTTACATGGTGCTTCCACAAATACAAGCTTATCGTTAGATGGTGCTTCCACAAATACAAGTTTATTTTTAGATGGCGCTGCCAAATATAATAGCTTATTGTTAGATAGCGATGCCACAAATACCAGCCTATTGTTTGATTGTGCTGCCAAAAATACTAGCTAATTGTTAGATGGTGCTGCCACAAATACTAGATTATTAATAGATGGCGCTACCACAAATACTAGCTAATTGTCAGATGGTGCTGCCACAAAAACTAGCTTCTTGCTAGATGGTGTTACCACAAATACTTTCTAATTGTAAGATGGTGCTTCCACAAATACTAGCTTTTTATTAGATGGTGCTGACACAAATACTAGCTAATTGTCTGATGGTGCTGCCACAAAAACTAGCCTATTTTTAGAATTAGCTGCGAAAAATACTAGATTATTGTTAGATGGTGCTGCCACAAATACTAGGTTTTTGTTATACATAACTTTGAAATAAATTTCAGGATATGTCAATTTCAAAGGGTAGCACTTTTTGCAATAAGCTCAAGCAATAACAATGGTCTCTACAGCAGTTCAATGTTTAGTGTAAAGGATTTTCAGATTGTCCTATACGTTTATGTTTTCTGTAATGAAATGAACAATAAAAGTTGATGAGATATTGAGTAAATGCACATGAGACAAAGTCTCTACAAATACATGGTAGAACCAAGCTATAAAACAAACACAGTTTTATTGCATATATTCTTTTATTTCAATTAAAATTAGTTATCTGAAATTTGAAACTCATATTTAACAGACGATAGACTATAATTAAAAGGTAACTCAAACTTCTTAGATTATATGCCCCCTCATTGTACAGATAAACTAGATGTTATCAAATTTAACAGAAAATATACTAAGGAGCCTTAATTTGCGGCAATAGTTGAAATTACATTCGATCATTGGCCGACAATTTATAAATGTCAATAATAATTCTATTTATGAATATTTTCAGACTCAAAAAGCTCTTATAAAGATAAATTAAAAAAAATTACAAAAGGTTATACAAATTTATGTTCCGGCCAAAATCTTTTAAATGTTTATAAGTATCACTTGCATTTTATTTGTATGAAAACAACTTCTTCTGATTTCACAATAAAAAAAAACATATCATAGATATGGTAAGAACTATACAAGGCACCAGAAAATAGAAAAGGAAATAATTCCGACGGAAGTACCTACAAAGAGATGTGCATAATGCTTCTCACTATAATAGTGGCAAAAGGAGTAGGGGCGATAAGGGCCTTATATGGCCCGAAAAATAAATTTGGTTGACTTCACAAAATTTTCTCATTGAAATGTTCTATGGGTATGGTTTTTCAGTAAACAGTAACATTTCTCAAATATTGATGTATGATTACTGAGTTTTTGAGTGTAGAAGAAGAGACAAATTGAAAATTGTGTTGAAAAATGACAAATTTGACCAAATTTGACTTTTTTTTCTGTGTAGGAAATATAGAGCACATGCAAGAACCACAAAAATATTTATACGAGAGGTTCAATTCCTTTGTACAAATGTGTTGGTAAATTATCTAATTGGTTCTTGGATGTGCTCGATATTTCCGGTTAGGAAAACTGTTCGAAAATATGTCAAATTCGGTATATTTTTATGAAAATGCTCAAAAGTAGCCTTTTCATGACGTCAGAATTGTACTGATTGCGACGTCATTGGTTCTAACTTTTGTATTTTTCTGTCAATTTGATTTCAACTTTGAAATGAAAATGAAAGAAAATCTTGAGGTGCAACTTTAAAATTCACTGGAATCTTGGGCCAAATCAACCCCTTATCACACCCTGTCCTTTACATAGTATAACGATTGATCAAACAAATTACCATTTTTAAATTAGTTGAATCATTATTTTTTAGGAATTTTGCAGACTCCATCTAAATCAAAAGCTCGATTAGTAATCAAACAAATATTTCATATTATCATATAGTTGTTTTGATCTTATACTATATTTGCAATTAAGTCATAAGACTTAATTAAATAAACACATTCACCTGCTGGAGTGATATTCACTTAGTGACGTCATAATGCATTAAACTAAATAATAACAAATCATGATCTTTCGTATCTTTATTGACCTGGAAACACAGATATTCATCTCGACCGATGGTCTCGGAGAATATTAGTTTACAGGTCAATTAAAAAGGCGTATACACCTCTGCAAAAGGCCATAATTGTATAACATTTCATGAGAATAAATAATCTTTCTATTCTCACCCGACAAAAAAAATAACTTATCAATCATGCATATATATTTAAAAATGTGAAGAATAAATTTACAAAATTCTGCAATTACCACTAAATTTGCAATATACCAAATGTGTTTACATCTTTCATCCAGAAGTCTATAACGAATGAAAAAAATACATAAAACAAGTCTTGTAAATAGTCATGTAATCAAACAGTCATGTAGTGCATGAAAATAAAAGTTCTTAAAATTTAAAATGCTTTAAATATATCAGATCCTTTTTCTGGTGTTTCATTTGTTTTTATTTAGGATATCACAAAGTATTTTTCAATCTTTTTTTTAAACAAAAACGATTAGAAATGGACAACTGCACAATAAGCGCATGATACGCCCATTCATAATGTGACATTCACCCAATTTCCTTTGTTTTCATATGAGGTAAATAAATTGAATGCTACTCCATTTGGTCAAACTTTACATTAAGGATGAAATTTATGCCTAATTACATACATCTTGGTCCCAGGGACTACAAGAATATGAAACAGAAATATTATTTTATTTTGTTTGACACTTTTACAAGGAGACTTAATACATGATGCGACATAGACAGAATCAAATTCTCAACCATTATGGACTTGCAATATATTATTTTATTTATCTCTACACGAACTATGAGAATATATATGATATTGTTGTGGGGATGAAGCCGTTTTAATAATACTCAATAATTCTAGAAATAGCCAGAGTTAAAATTAGTATGGATTAGGGATTTCTAGTGTGTGTTCAATTCATTAATCAAAATATATGCCTCACTGACCGTGTGACGGTTGCTGTATAAAGGGCAGGACATGCTTACCCTTCCGAAGCACCTGATGTCACACTGTTTTTTGAGAGTTCACACTGTTAGTGTTTCAGTTTTTTTTTGTGTTGTATATGTGGTGTTCGTGTGTTTTGTGGTCATGTGGTGTCTTTGGTTTTCCGTCTTCTAGTGTTCTTGCTTTTGCCTTGTCTCTGGACTTTGATTTATGTAATCTTGTGCTTTGTTCTTTCGGTATATACTGCCGTTGTTCAATTTATATATATGGTAAGGATTGGTGATCTAAACAAAAGTAAAGGTTATGTATTGTTCATAAAATGGCTTATATGTAGAATTGTGTTAGTGCACTTTCATGAGTAATGAAAATACATGTATACGTCGTTTAAAATTAGGAGTCCAACCGTTTTGATGATAACTTGTCATTCTTAAAGAAAGACATTGGTATATATATTTGTGAACAATAACCTGTGGGCTTCAATAATAGCTTACTTATATTGTTATCGGTATTTAGAATATAACTTGTACAGGAATAGAGATAACAACTGTTTTCAAAATAATATGCAGTTATGGCCCTCAAAAGAGGTGAATATCCCAAACTGTTAACTGCACTTATGGTTATTTCCCGAGGGCTTTAGCCCGCGGAATATAACCTCAGTGCAGTTGACAATTTGGGATATTCACCGATTTCATTGGCCGTAACTGTTTATCATACCGAACAAACATTGAAAATATTATCCACAGGTGTTGCAACTTTTCGGGGTTATTCACCGGTGAATAATAGGGTTATTCCATGGACATTGTAATTTTCAGGGGTTATTCACCAGTGAATAATAGGATTATTCCATGGGCATTGTAATTTTCTGGGGTTATTATTGTCCGGTGAATAAAAGGGTTATTCCATGGGCGTTGTAATTTGCAGGGGTTATTCACTGCTAGCAAAAATTTTGTACAAAAAAATCCAACAATTATTTCATGTCATATGACTATGTCTCAACCAATAGAATTGACTCTATTATGTAAGGTATAATAATATTGTTTATTTTATATCGGTAAAAATTGATTTCTTTTTATTGGTTGAATCCTTTCCACGTGTTATATATCAATGTACGTTAAATTGTCAAGCGGGCATTTCCATGTGATAATGCCGGGCATTACCACACGGTATTGTCGATTGTGATTTTAAAATTACGTCTCTAGTTTCAAAGCTATTATGATCATGATTGATATTGTGTCGATTGCTTGTACATCTTAAACGATTAAAGTGTAATATATTGTCTCTCGGGTTTTAGATGTTGAAATAGAATGTAGGTATAACATTCAGCAGACAACAAATCCATATAAAAATTAAAATGTCACTTTAATGTTTATAAATCGTTGGCAGAATGTGAAAAATGCTGTGGTTTCCTAAATAAAAAAAAACAGTTAATGAAATGTGGTCATTATCGTGAAATTTCGACTGCTCTTGGGACAGTGGTTTTGACTTCGATGCAGATAATGATCTCACCTTCGGTCGGTCATTATCAAAATCTCAGTCAATACCACTCTTTTGTGGGCATTCTTTATTTCACGATAATGACCACTTTCTTTAACTATAATTAGAGGTGTTTATGTTTTACAAGATGTTTTATCATTCTGAAATCGCATGGAGGGATTTTGACATTATTTAATTTATCTGTTCATTTATTTAGTAATAATACTTTACATATAAACGGCTAAGGGGTGGAACTTTCAACGGAATCCAAGATAATTTGTATTTCTTGAATTGGCGAACAGCTTCTTGTATATCAATAAAGGAATATATGCCACTGGTGTGTAATGATCTAAAAAAATAAGTGAAAATCAGTAATTTAATTATATTTTTTCACAAATTAAAGGCCCTATCACTCTTGACAATTTTTAAATGCTAGTAATGAATTAGCAAAGGAATCCTGACGCAAGAAGACAAGAAAGAGAAACATTTTAGAAGCATTGTAATTCTGCTACAGCACAAAAGCATCAAACATAATAGAGACAAAGTCAATAATAAAAAATGAATGATAACGCAACGAGCCAAGCATGCGCAGTATAAACACCACCAAAAGATTGAGGTGTCATCAGTGCTGAATTCGTTTAACTTTCAGTTACCATTAACAACAGAAACATAATCCTTTAATTATGTTGCTTTCCAATGTCAATAAGATTATCAAATTTTATAGATTAAAATGAATTTTAGAATTGGTGTAATGACATTATAACATTTAAAGCGCCTGCATTGTACTATTCTGTGGGGTTTTGTTTCTTGTGCAATACTTGTTAAGGTAGTTTTGGTGTCTAGGTTTCTGAACTTTTTTAAAAAAAATTGTACAATGAAACTTTGAGCAATATGCTATGAAAATGTGCGAAAAAATGGGGGTCAAGTATATGTCAAAAAAGATACAGAGTTCTAAAGATTGGTCAAAATTTTTTACGCACTATATTTACAACAGAATTATAAGGGAAATAGCCCTATACCACAATTCAAGGGCGTAGTTTTTTTATAAGATGACATACATTTTTGTCCGATTTTTGTATATTCATTGGTAAGATATAGAATTTCAATTTAAAAACATAAAAAATATATGTCAAGGACCTTTTGAAAAGATTATTTCATGAAACATGAGGAATTTGTTAGTTTTTCAAGAAAAGAGAGATAACTTAATTTAAGAAATTTGGGACCCCCAAACAAAAATTGGGACCCACCCAAAAAAAACCACATATCTTTGAAAAAATTGATAATAAATGTGTTTTCATCAAATGCTTTTAACAAATTCAAAAAAACAAAAAAAAAAACAAAAAAAAAAAANATCAACTACCTTATTTTATATCAAGTGTAGAAAATTCGACATATTCCATGGAATTGCAGTATATCATTATCCCAATTTGATAAAACTTGTTAAATTTGTGTCAAATCAGTTATATTATTCGAACAAGATTGATACTTATTGTTCATTATTATTCAAATTATTGTATTAAAGACATACAAAATCATTTAGACAATATTCTCATTGAATTATAAATTTTTGCTAAGGTGGGTAAAAAAGATGCTCAGTTTAAGACATCCACTTTAATTTAGGTTTGATACAATTTAAATGTTAATGAAATGATAATTAAATCGTTCTGCAGATTTGATAATTCTTTAAACCTTTCACAATTTCTTTCTGACATTTTAAAGGTTAACATTGATTATTGCTTTTTAAATACAATGAGTACATGTATAAAGGCTTGAAAAATATACAATGAATGAACAAAACCTACAACGGACTTTTACAGTATGTCCCTCATTTTTACTCTCATTAAAGCCTAAGACATTTGAATTGTTTTTACATGGACAGGGTACCCAAGACTTCAGTTTACATTAGAAATACTTGTATATTGACAAATAAAATTTTATAAAATTTGATGATATAAATTTAATACATTTTAGGCACCTTGATGCAAAATAATTATGCTATGCACAACACCTACAATATTAAAAATGAAAACAAATTAAAGAATTTCCATGACACATATGATTTCCGTAAATATCAATATATATCCACGAAAATGTAAAATTGTCGCCAATATAATTAGATTTTGTAGATTAAAATTGGAGGTGACGAAATACATTGGTATGCATTGCATTTCGTGGAGAATATAATGGCAAAAGACTTAATTTGACAAAATGTCAATACAAGATGTTAAAAAAAATTTTGAACCCTTAAAGAAAATCAAAGTATTACGAAATAATCATTATATGTCAACATCAAAATTTAAATTATCTAACTGAAATTAAATAATTGACGCGTCTTTTATATAACTAATTGAATGAGCAGTTCTTGCATAAGTGGGTAATAAAAAGACTTAATGTTCGAAAACATGGATATATCTTTACACTAAATAAAAGGACATAGAACTTACATAAAAAACCAAACAATTCGTAATTCATAAAATATTCAGTCATCAATAATAATAATAATAATAATAATAATAATAAACTAGTAATATTAAACGAAATTATAAATGATAAGGAATGAGACCCATGCAGATATCAATCCTATGAAAATTCAACTGATTGATAAAAAGGATTACTGTTCAAAATCACAATATCAATATACACTATAAGGACATAAAGGAATAATTGAAAATTTAATATTCATAAAAATCAATCAAAACTAAGACAAGGTTTGTTACACGAAATTATGATGCTGAATTAAACATAAGGATATCAATGTCATGAAAACAACCAAGAAATGTAAATTCGCCTCTTGCAATAGTTCTCAGCTGTACAATGTGCAGATGTAGTAAACCATACTTTTAATTATATGCCTTGGATCTCTTAAATAGAATTTATGTTGATTCATAAAAAATAGTAATCATTATTGATAGTTTATCGGTTAAACGATTTTAAAATGATTTTTGTATGTTTTAATCAGCCAGGGTTTGATTAAAGCAATTAACCGAAATTTAATAAAATCATACCAGAAGGTGATGTTACATAAAATAATTACTCATAGCAATTTCACATACGACAAATGAGTTGTAAATGTTTATATTAATAATGTAATACAAAATAAGTAGACAAAAATGCACATAGATACGTTTATAATCAAATAAGTTCATATATGTGAAAAAGCTATAATAAAAGATAATTATAAAAAAATTAGAAAAGTTTTTGTCAGGTATACCAGTCTTCATCTACCCATTATACAATAATAATATTTCATACATATATCTATACACACTAAAACCAATGTTCGCTAGTAATGCACATAAGCGAGACCTTTCAAAAATATCACTAGACATAAAAATAATTCAGTAAGATAATGTCAAAGGAGAAAAATAAAGAAAATGAAAAAAAAAATTATATCTAGTTTGCCATGTTCCAAAAATTCGAGGCAAATTGTGTAACTGTTTCAATGAAAAAAAAACATATTCGTCCCGAAAACTAAACAAAAGAAAGAAAATCATAAGGATGAAACAAAAATTCATTTATTTTACTATTGTCTATGCAAAATATCACAAATCTCTCTACATTTTTAGGTTTTCAAAACAGTTTTAACTCGAAGAAGCTATTTGTAACAAACAGACATATAAAAAAGAACTAATTTTAACTGTAATATCATGAAGAACTGTTTCCTCCAAGTCAAAAGGACATTAATCGTACTAATCGTCTGTTTTGTTTTGTTTTTGTTGAGAATATATTCATTCGCTTTTGCATGACATTACATTTAGCTTAACATTTAACATTATTATATCATTTTAGGTTCGAAAGATTCAGAATACATTTTGTAGCATAATCAATATATTATTATCTATGCATGAGGGCAAAAAAAATTAACAAAAAGAGTTGTAAAGAGACGAAGTCCAAGTTTGACTGTATCATTGAACGATATCAGGTTGTTTAACATGATCAGTAATGTTCAATATTGACATTATGATAAACTTGGTTAGCAGATATACAAATATGTTAACCAAGGAAAAATTAACAGACATACATTTTTGTTAAATGTAACATTTATAATGAACATGTTGTATATTCTGTCTGATGAACAGTTAGTAAAAAATAATAAAAATAAAACATTGATGTCTTAAAACAAACATAGTTCAATTTTGTATTACAAATTATATCGACAAAACCTGTCTATTAAAACAACATGAGATGTCTAAAATGTTGACGAAGGTTTCCAAAGCATCTATAGAAAGCGTCTGTCAGTGACTAAATCCATCCATCCACTTTACCTGTTTCTGAACAGGGTTTCCTGTAAATAAAAAAAAAGTGTAATGTGTTAAATAGAGAAACTTGTGCAAGACCTTGATGAAATATACATCTAAACATCGATGAAATATACATCTAAACATCGGGTAACATTACAAAATGAATTCCAACATATAATCTTAAGTAATTAAAGACAAATGACGGTTCTGCAAACACAACAGTTTTTTTTTGTTCCGTCTCAATTGAAAAAGGGGTAGACATTAGTTTAATTTAATCATTCCAAGTTGGCCCGGCGCAATAATGTGACATAAAGGTCAAAGTCGATCTCAAGGGTCACCTTCCATAGTATTCAACATGTCGCCTTGCAATTATCTATCTACATGCTAAATATCAAAAGCCTACCTAAAATGACATTATAGTAAGAGTCCAGACACGATTTATCCCCCGAAAAAGCAAGAATGTGACCCCAAAGTCAAAGCTGAAGCCAAGTCAGGGTCATCTGGCACGGTACGCGGTGCGTCGCCTTAAAGTGATATATCCTTATGCCAAATCTCAAAAGCCTACCTCAAATGACAAGTAAAGTATATAAACAATATAAACAACTCCATGGCGGGTGGGGAGCAATTGAGTGACCTTGATATATTTTTGCCAAGAATACAGCTTAAGTGCAATCTAGGGGCCTTCTTGATCTCGCTTGAGGGGGTGAATATTGTTCACCTCTAGTTGAAGACCCTCAGGCGTTATCAAGATGTAGACAGGAATAAAAGCCCTGTCCTTGATAAACTGGAGTATTCTATGTATCGTATACGTTTACTTATCACTGTAGGGCGTCAGCTACTTTTTCGTGGCGGGCACTGACGATGTTCTGCGCTAAGGGTCATGTTTTTTCAGGTAGAAATTAAAAGACCAGTTTTGTGAAGGATCTTACAAACATTATTTCTATAAAGTTTGGTTGAATTTGCTTCAGCGGTTTCAGTGAAACAGGGCTCGCAGCCATGTTTTGTCGGAACTTACCCAAAGAAATATTCTTTGCAAGGATCTTCAATACATCATTGCAATATAGTTATTTAAATTCCTTTAAGAGTTTCGGTGTAGATGATAAAAATTATATTTCCCATAGGGTCAACTGTACAACTGGTGGTAATGATTTGTCAGATCGGAACAAAATGAACAATCATTGTAAGGGACCTTCCATACATCAATTCAATACAGTTTAGTTAAATTTGTATCAATAGTTTCAAAGCAGATGATGAAAAGGATGATTTAAAAAGGATGATTTTCCAATAGGGAGAAAACCATGTTTAGTGCTTGCAGTATTTTTTTGTCAAGTCGGAATGATGTGAGCTATCCTTGTAAAGGCCCTTATATTTCTTCGGTTTTGGAAAAGATGGTCCAAATATGACTTTCCCGTTTGGTCAATTTTCAAACTATGTTAAAAGCTTTCGGTCATGGTTTCATGTCAGGTCGGAATGAATTGAGCAATCTTTGTAATGGATCCTCCTTGCATTTGATTTCAGAAAAGAACAAAAAAAATGAAGTTCCAATTTGGTCAGATGTTATACTATGTTCAGGACTTATAGTCATGTTTTTGTCGGATCTGACCCAAATAAGCAATTTTTGTGAAGGTTCTTGCGTTAAATCATGCGTTTAGTGAAATTAGAACAAAATGAGCAATATTTGTAAGGGATTTACATAATTCCAGTACAGTTTAACAAAGAATATGTTTCAATAGTTTCAAAGAGACAACAAAAATGGCATTTTTCCCATAGGGTCCCATGTTAACACTAAGTTTCAGCGCACGCAGCCACATTCGTTATCGGATAGGAAATAACCGAGCAATCTTTGTAAAGAATCCTCAATACACCATTCATGAAAAGGCTTGGTTAAATTTCAGAGTAAAAGATGAAAATATGAAAAGTTATGGGACTGTTCTGATTCAAAGATATTCGTATATCTAACCTCTGAGCCAATACTAATCATGCTCGGCCTGAATCATCACCAGTATGTTTGTAATTTTTAAGTCAGTAGATAAAAAAAACGCAGACGTTATTACAGATTTAATTAACTTAAAAATTGATGTTAGTTTTCAAGGGGATCACCCAAAGAATTATGGTTCAAATCCGGTTTCCCGCCGATTGACCATCTTGATTGAGGTACTTTATCAGGTTTTATTTGGAGTGGAAGTTTCTGAGAATATCTTTGAATTGTCTTTCCATAGGGTCCAATACTAAACTATGTTCTCCGCTGGTGGCCATCTTCGATGAGGCTTACCGGATATGATTTTTGGTAAGACAATTGTGACTAAGTGTTGTCATAATTGGACGGGTAGTTTCTCAGAAGATCCGTAGGTCCAATGTTATAAATATGTTCGCCGCTGGCGGCCATCTTTGAGGAGTACGGATACATTTTTGGAAAAGACCATCTATGGATCATTGTGACTAATTTTAGTTATGATTTGACAAGTAGTTTCTTTGAATGTCTTGTCCATAGGGTCCAATGTTAAGCTATGTTCTCCACTGGCGGCTTTCTTGGATGAGGTACAGGCCTACCAGATACCTTTTTGGAAGTGACCATCTTAGAACCCTTGTGACTAAGTTTGGTTATAACTAGAGCTATGGCCGAATGACAGCTAATTATACCCCGCTAATTGAACCCTGAATCTGTATGGCAAGTGTAAATTTGAGTGAGCGTGGAACAATACAGTTGTGGACACAGCACAAATATGGACACAATACAAGTATGAACACAATGAAATACCTCCCTATTTTCCAAAATTCTAAAAGACGTATTATCTCCCTTTCAAAATTTCGGACAGCACCCATATTACTTAATACGCATCTTCAGGTGGTATACCACAACCGTATAACATTTCATCATAATCCAAGAAGACATTTAGGAGAATATGCGTTTAGAAGCCCCCCTTTTTTTCTAGAAAATATTCAAAGACAATTTATCCCCTTTGATATTTCAGACAGCAACCACATTACTTCATGTGGTGTAACACAACTGTGTAATATTTCACCAAAATCCAAGCAGCGGTTTAGGAGAACATACGATGACAATGTTCGTCCATCCCACCATTTGATTAACCAGATTTCAAACAGCTAATTGGGAGAACATGTGCTTACAATGCATATGGACAGACAGACAGTTGGACGGACAGATAGATTCCTGTATATTCCTAGAATTTGTTTGTGTGGTAGTTTTTGAGAAAACCTTTGAATGTCTTTCCGTAGGATCCAATGTTTAAGCTTTGTTCCTACTGGCGACCATCTTGGATTAGGTACGGACTTATCCGATACCTTTTCATTTATAATTGGACTGGTAGTTTCTGAGAAGAAGATCTTTGAATGTCTTTTCCATAATGTCCAATGTTAACACTACAGGTATGCTCCGTGCTGTCGGTCATCTTAGAGAAGGTACGGACTTGCCGGGTACCTCTTTGAAAAGGAGTAATATAAGGACTATTGGGACTAATTGTGTTTCTGAATGGACTTTGAATGTCATTTTTGCAGGGTTATTCAAGGCTTATGAATAGATTTGTACATTTTCTAAAACACTGCCATGTACCGTTATTGAGATATCGGACCTAGACGCTTCGAATCTGTAATATTGATAATATAATCATTCTACAAGTATATGTTATATGAAATTTGCGTATCTTCATTCCCTGTAATCAATTGGTAAGGATTGCAAAATGATATTGAGTACTGTTAAGGAGATATCTTCACCTAAAGTTCTAGTAAGGGTACGAGATAATTATTTTGAATTTTCAAGATATTATCTCAATTTCTATTGTTTTTTATCTTGAATTGTGCAGATTTCATCTTGGATTTTCAACTTAAAATCATGAATAAACAAGTTTCCATATTCAATTTTCACCTTTTTACCCTTGACTGATAACTTAAAATTTTGATTTTGGAAGCTGTTTCTCATATATCTTGACTTTTCAAGTTTTCAAGGTACAATCTAGATTTTTCCAGTTGATATTTTAACTTTTAATATCGAATTTTTACATGGAAATCTTTTAAACAAGGGGGTCGACATAGGCTGCCGTAATGCGGACTATTTTATGTAATATCGATCATAATCATGCATTATATGTAATTGTGCTATAAAATCGATTGGAAAAAATTTTAAAAAGATAAGGAATGCTGGTACGGAGATATCGGCAAATTAAGTTCTAAGATCCCAGTTTAAAATGGAACACTTATATCCGATTTGAATGATATAAGACAAATTGTACTTTTTGAATAATATTTCTTGCTTACTAGATAGTGGAAATAAACATTACGTCGTGATCACTAGAAAATAACGTCACGAAATTAATATTATCAATATCATCTGGCGCAGTGATATAAAAAAATTCCCATAAACCTGCACCTAAAAAATCTGCATTGATAATCAAAATCTAATTAATAATAATAAGTAAATTGCGCCACTAGTTTAATTATTCTGCTTCGTTCGACACTCGTTTCATCACGGTTGATTAGTAACACTATATATCAAGTGACGGTAAAGACGTCTTGTATTCATTTGAGCATAAAAGCTTAACTAAACGGTCATCTGTTTTACAAAATCAGTCAATTATTTTGCTCTGATAAAACGCATAAGCTTTCCTATCAAGAGTGTATTTCTGATAAAAATTCTTGCAGATTGTAACTTTTAATGCTGACAGCAATTATGATAACATTGACGTAGGAAATTCCCAAGTTTGACCGGTGTAGAATTGGGCCCTCTTGCGTGTAAAATTCGAGGTCATATTCTGCAACTCCGTTTTAATTGGCGATTGGACTATTTTTAACATTTTTTACAAGGATAAGGTACATGACTGAGATATCGCATTACGCTTTTATGTTTCGAAAGACTCCGAAGGGTTAGCACTCTTTGCCCCATTCAGTTTACACATCTTTTAAAATGTACATTAAAACTTTATTAGATGCTGCTATCAAGTTTGTAATGCAATTTCGACCCATATCAAATTGAAGGTATTTCTAAACTTTCTTTAGCTAAACTTACAATCAACTTCCGTCATCAGACGTTTTCAAAGTTTACATTTTCATAAGTCGTTTGGCCTTACTCTTTCTACTATTCCTTTCTTGGTTTAAATTCGTCTTTTGAAATTCCTTTGTAATAGATGTCACAAGAACATCTGACTCTCTGACTTCCTGAAAATATGTTACAAATTACATGAAATTGATCATTTTCCATGTAAACAAAATGAATTTAAATTGATTAAGATTTATTATCGTTATTTACAAATATTTTTCTCTTTGTATATAAATGTAAAGGATGTCCAATTTCTCATTAATCAACTAAAATATATGCAAATATGCAGAAAATAAATTCACAGTAACTTCGGTATTTTGTTATTTATTACCACTGGGCCGATGCCACTGCTGGTGGACTGTTAGTCATCGAGGGTATTCACCAACCCAGCAGCCAGTTCTGTGGTTCTTTATTTGAAAACTTGCAATGTCTAAATTTTAGAAAATTGTGTTTAACCTAAGGAGTATCTCCCTCTTGTATAGCTCTGTCCTTAGCTGATTTTGGCTTTCCGTTTTAGATCCTATTAGTAATTTGTTCTTTATCAGCTTTTACACACAGTTCGGTTTATGGATTTCCAAATGTTTTGATGTAATCTGCACTGGAAAGACATAAGTTGTCGAAATGCGCATATGCAGAAACGAAATTCAAAGTAACTTCGAAATTTTGTTATATAATAAATAACGTTACAAAATCAATAATAATAAGTTTGATGGATAGTCTTTTATGATTTCATTTTTTGTTGTTTTTTGTTATTATTTTCATGGATTTTGTTTTTATGCCATCTAGTAAACTGCATCTACCTTTTTTGCTACTTTTGATCGTACAATTGTTAAACTTGCTCAGTAATAATATACAAAGTTTAATAACATGCAATAAACAAAATAAACGAACGAGTGCTAATGCATATGTTTAAAATTATTTAGTAAACAATAAAAGGTTATGGTAGTCACAGTAACATTTGGAGAAGTACAAAAAAAAATATAAAAAGCTAAAATTTGATTATTTATAGTGTTTCCATATGAAAGATTCTCTCAAGAACAAGTACACCATAACTGAAATATATATAGAGCAAGGAACGAATTTAAGTGTATTGTGAACTAAAACCAAACAAAAAATAACTATGTTAAATAACTCCAAATGATGTTTTATTTTATAAAAGATATTTATGTTACGTAAAAGTATAAATGTAAGAGTAGAATACTTATTCAATTGTCTCAAAAACTTATACATCAAGGGTATGTTCAGTCACTGTTGCAATTGTCACCACATAAGTGTTATGGTCGTCACCATTTTTGACGGACCGTTACTATGTTTCTATTTCACAAATGAGAACAGATATCTTTGGGTAGATTCAGAGACCAACATCGACTGTGACAAAACCGGACTTTTCACTGGCAGTGTGACGGGTGCCTCAAGTGGAGCAGATCATGCTTACCCTTCCGGAGCACGTGATGATTCCTCAGTTGTTATAGGGGTTCACACTGTTAGTGCTTAGTTGTGTAGCGTTCTTGTTCATTTTTTTTTTGTTTTGTCTGTGTCATACTGTCTCAATTCGTGTTTGATTTGAATTGCCGTGTTTTTGGATTTATGATTTTAGAATTCCCCCTTTCCTCGTTCTTGCATCAATATTCGTTTGCCGATGTATTCATAACGTAACAAACACAGAAAATTCTTTCAAAGTGAAGATACAAAAATTTTCGAGACAAACACCAATTATGATTTCTGGGGATAATTATGTTGTTCAGCAGAGTTGCCTCTTCTGCTATTTTCTTGGCAATTCATTTCTGCACATATTTCAAAAAAGTTTTAATACCTTTTGAGGAGTATTAAGTCTTCCTATTTATGCCATTTTCATGGCGATTTTAAAATTCTGATTCTAGAAGTATCATCTACATATGCCACACATTTTGCATGTAATTTTTTTTTCTTGCTTTCAGAATTTCCGATTTCTTCGCCTTTAAAAGCGACGCAACAACAAGACACATGGTGTTTGTTCTTATGCTATTCATTCAGCATCTTTGGTGAAATTATCCCTCGGTAATTATTAACGTTTAGATGAAGAACAACAATTAAGCGTTGTGACATTTTTAAATATTGATTAGCTCTAGATGTCTTTTACCCCATATTGTGTCATTTTAATTTATTGTACATATATTTTGTTCAAAATTATTACAGCAGTAGTACAGCTCACCTTAATTACACTTTGAATGAATGCAACTGTTTCAACCACGTTCTCAACCAGGATGACCGGTGAAAGTAAATCCCGTACGGGAATAGGAGTTTCAGTACCAGAGACAATATTAACACCCTTTTTATCTATATCATCTTTCCACCATAATACTGGAGTTTCTATATAATCGATTAATGGTTGTTCTCTGTTGATATTTGGTGTAGTTTCTGACAAACATCTATGAACAAAAACTAATAAAGGATGCTCCAATTTCTTAATATGTTTCATATGCGTTTGTTTCCTAACTTTAAGGACATCCTTTCCTTCGATTGGCAGCGGTTTTCGATAATCTTCGCCAAGCGTTTCGACCAACGTAATTCCATTTAGTTCCTCCAACCATTTGTATAAGGAAATTACATGACAAAGCTTAACTGAATCAATAGGCTCTGGAAGTATCCTTCTGAAAATGTTTGGATTCATATTTGTGACGCTTTGCCATTTTTCTAAGTATTCTACTAAAGGTTGATCGCTATCTCCGGAAGTTTTCTTCAACAATGAAATCACCATTCCTAAATGAGTAAGTAAATCTGTTACAAATGATGCATCCCGATCCATCTTTGTTTTCACTGACTTCGTAATTTCGCTCGTCAAACGTATCTGAGGAATAGCTGATTCTATTGCTGATAGTAGATCCACGCTGTTTTGAAACAATTCGTCTATGAAAACCGGTTTTGGAAAAATGTTTGAAACCTTAATTTTCACTTTTCCGTATAACATGTCCTTTTTTATCTCTTCCTCAATCATTTCAAAATCAAAATTTACCTTTCGACCTAATCCATAGCCTGTTTCACACTGACAGAACCTAAGCCAGTCATCTTTCCAAACAAATGTAATTATATCACTGAGTTTGACATCTAGAAGAGATATAGTCCTGGTACCAATGTCAATAGCTTTGTTTGGAGTGTTGTGTTCAATTTTCTTGACTGCCTGTTCTAAAAAGGAATTATTGACATTGACAAGTCTACATATAAGTGAAAAAAGTATTGACTCGTCGTTCAAGACTGTACACGTTTCCATTTTAACCATCTGAGTCATTGGTTCCATTTCTAAGTTGCCTACTTCATCCCTAAATTGTTCCCGTATTTCATTCCAGGCCTGTTTGAATTGTTCAAAATGCTTCTTGAGGAGGTCTCGCCTTTTGTCATCAACTTCTAAACTGAAAAATTTCTGAACTGACAAATCTCTGAACTCCACTTTTCTGAACTTGTAACTTGCATGTGTCAGTACGGATATATGCCATCGTACTAAGGCCGGAATGAATTGTGGTACACAAAGTCTCCTCACATTATGTTTAACGAGATGAAGAAAATCAAATTTGTGCTTACAACTCAGAAGAAGTTCATTAAAAAACATAAGTTTCGTTGGCAGTTTTGTGATCCGAAACAATTGATATGCACCTTTCCTTTTTGTGTTTTCACATTGTGGTATTTCGAGCTCATCAATCTGTGACTCAATGCAACTATCATTTCTGTAAACATTGTACTGTTGTTTTGCTGCATCCAATAAAATATGCCATCTATTTTCAACAATGTCTTTTATGACATCTAAATAACGCACCTCAAGTTCGGTCCTTTGTTCCATTGTGTGCATATTTAAATAATCACTTTCATGAGTTATGAGCGACTTACATTTTTGGACAACGCAGTGCAGTATGATACACACATCGCTACTATTTAATTGGAGCATATTTTGCAATTCATGAATATTGTCAAGCAATTCACACTGGAAATTGTTTTGAATTACGGAATCGCCAGATATTTTAAGTGCTTTAGCACTGGTATGGTGGAAACCAATCGATCCTAGCAAAGTGCATAAATTCAAAATGTAAAGAATTTTTTGCTCTGCAAGTAGGTCCTCCGATTTACTACAGCATTGAAAAAAATTTGTTGACAAGGCATCGGGCTGAAACAAATTAGCATACCAAATACTTGTGGTATCGGCGGAATTAGAAATTATACAGCAAATGTGCAATAATACTGACAATATTTGTGGAATTGGACTGTCTGTAGTCTCAGATATCGAAAAGAAAGCATGTCCAAATTCTGCTCCCAATAGATATTTAACAATATGTTTGCACTTATTTGGCATTTCTGATTTTTTCACTACTTTGTCAATTTCCATGGCCATTCTTGTTTCTCGGTCAGAAAGCTCTTTCAACCATTTCCTCATATAAAACCGTTGCGCCAATATTCCAAACAATGTAAGAAAAGTGCTTTCCTTATCATCCAATAATTCGTCAAGAGAACTTTCTCCATCTAATATACAGTCAATTTGTTTCGTCATATTCCTGTGTAAATGCTTGTCTACGTGCATTGCAATTGGATTTAATGTAAATAACGACTCTATGTGTTTTTTGTTCCATTCAATGCTTTTGAAGCAGTATAGAGTTTTTTGCACGCTTAAACTTAATTTGTATGCGTTCTCGATTCCGTATTGTTTTGCAAAAAGCTTAATGAGATAAAGCAAGGGTGGATTAACAGCATTGTTTTTACTGTTGTCTTTCCATGGAATCGATAAAACTTCATTGACATGCTGAACAACAATTGGTAATTCAGAGGTGTCAAAACGAAGCTCTACTAATGTAACCAATAACGTTTGCAGGAATTGCTTGATAAACGCTACGGCTGCTATGAACCTGAAAGCGATATTGTCACCATCAATGATTTTATAGGCTTTCAAAAAACATGCAATCAAGCAGTGGGTTGCCGAATCTATTTCTAGGAGACATTTCTTTTGCCGAAGATGCTGCAAACAGGTTTTCTGGATCCCGTCGACTAACAAATTTGTAAATGCATTCATGTTTTTGCTCATGACATCGGATGAGTGTAAAAATATATCAAGGCATTTGATGAATGGTGGTAATTTCTCAGTTGTATCCAAAATGATATCCGTTATAATATTTTCGTCGCCGTCTAACATCATGATAAAATCAATACATTTCCCAAAGTAAGCCATACGCTCGTCAAATATTGTCTCATTGGATATCATATTCAACGCCTTTACCAATACATAGGTATCATCGGGATTCATTACTAGGCTCTCAATTATGTAGTAGCAATAAAACTTCTGCAACTTTGATGTGTGAATATTTCCATGTTTACGAAGGTCCGTTAACACGTCTATAATCAAAGCACAGACCTGAGGAATATATATCTGTCCATGATTCTCTTCTAACAATTGGGCAAGTTTCAGTAATGAATCAAAATTGTAATCGAAATTTTCAGTAATGAGACTGGCTGTTTCAAGACATAGCTGCAAAGCTGGCATGCAAGTTGCCCTATACGACACGGTATTTGCAATTGGAATAATTTTCCGAACATGGTTTATCCAAGCAGATACGGACGAGAACTGATCCATTGTTGCTTTTATTGGTAGTAGCCTAAAACAGATATTTGTCACGAATGGTTCTCTACTGTTTCCAGGTATAGCTTTCGCATGTTTCGAAATTGCTGATGTTGTGCTGATATCTGACTGTTCACCCGTGGAATGATCAGTTAATTCTGACATTTCAAATAAATGGCACATTGAACGTATAACATCCGCATTCAGCCACAATGCAGCATGAATTGATGTCATAATTTGAAATAAATCATCATCTAGGTAATCTATGGGATCTATGAAATGGAAAATAGCCCATCTAAATACTTTTCTTGATGTTTGTTCATTGGCGATATTTGTCATATTGCGTGAATAAATGTTGCAGAAATCGTCTATGTAATCCTCCTCTCGTTTGTCATACTGAACATTGTAAGCATCTTCGGTATCAGAGCATATTATATCTGTACATTCCATAACAGTTTTTACGAACAATTCATTTGGAATATCCTCGTTTCCGTCAATATCATTTTGTACTCTTAATTTTCTGATAATTTCTAAAAATGCATCCTTCTGACATTCAATTTTCTTCATTAAGACGTGACTTAATGGCATTTTGAGTGTTATCAAAGATGCGCTGCATGTGTAACACTCTGGTCCTGTGATGGGTGGTAAATCTTTTATGCTTAAATATGTCTTTGACATGACAATCTCTTTCCAAACATGTAATCTTTGTGAAGTCTTGTCATCCTCAATAAACACTGGACTAAGAATTTGTAACTGAAGCATCTTGTAAAGGTATTTTGCCAATGGAGTTTTTATTATATCACGAATGCTTGTCTCAAACGCTCCAACTAATGTTCCTGATTTGTAAAGCTCGTGTGCATTTTTCGCAATGTCAACACACCATTTGTCAGTATCGTCGAATGATTGATCTGCTACCCATCTAACAATAAGTTGTTCTAAAGTAGATATTACGACTTCATTAATCCGTAGTTGTTCTATAAGTTTTTTCTGGAATTCTATAGAATTGTTCAGATCAGTGAATTTAATCCTTGTTAATGCCCAGAACAAATTTTCAACAATGTACTCATTAAGAGGTCTGCGTTCATCAACAATATCATGCTTTGAACATCCCATAAAATGTGATACCGTTGTTATAGGTTTTTCTAAACTGTCTAAGAAAATAATCTGCCATTCAGAGAGATAGTTAATTGGAACATATTGTTCTTGGTTTGAAGTACTCCTGTCAAGGTGAATAACCATACAGATGTGTTTCTCTGCAGAACCAGTTTTACGACGAACATTTTCAATTATAACTTTTGACAGTAGCAGATGGCGGCTATCATATACAGCGCTACATTGTATCAATAACAATGTCTTTTCCGAAGCAAAGAAGTCTTCAATTTTTTTCGATAATTGTTTTTCTGACTTGAAAGATGACAACTTTTCCAGCTGATGAATATCAGTATTTAAGCATACTCTAATATTAACATGAATGTTAGTGAAAGTGTAGACAAGCAGCAATTTACCCTTTGAGTTGTCATCTTCAGTGTCGTTTTCTGTAGTTTTTGAATTCAAAATTGCATTTAGACAGTTTGTAAGTCCGTCATGAATAGGTAATTTCATGTAAAGTTCGATAATTTTCTCTAGTTGACTTACGTCTGTGTCATATAACTGACTTTCTTTTGATCGCACAATGACCTCTGGTGGAATTATCCAAAGTAATATTTGAATGGCTTTATCTATAAAATAACTGAAATTCTGAGCTTGATCTTTCTTTTTGATGCGCAAAACCAGAGACACGATAAGATCTCTATTAAAGGAAGGAATGACACTTTCAGGAGTGAACCTGTAGCCTTTTACATTACATAACATTTTCATAATGTCCTCAATCTCATTTATTGTTCCTCCAATTTGATCATGTTCTATTAAATCAGAAAATCTAAATTGTTGTTTCTCAAATCTATTCAAGAATGGTGGATCAGAATAATCCAATTTCGTCTCCTCTACCAGGACAATGCATTTGAATGAATCGTGAACATGGCACATTGGGTTGCTATAATGACCTAACGCTATTCGACAATTCTTCTTGTTTCCAACCACGGTATAATTCTGATTAAGCATGTCGTAAAGACTACCATAGATAGATTCCAAACCTTTCAATATGAGAACCAGCCCTTGTTCCATACAAAGTATAATACGACTCAAAATTCGGTAATTGTAATCATCACTGAGGTCGTCATTGAAGTGACTTCCGAATATTATTTCAAATGGTCGCCCAGTTTGCGTTAAATGAGATTCCAATACGCTGATGACAGAGTCTCCATTAGTTATAAGCATTAGATGTCTACATGAATCATCATTCAAATTATCTGTGATAAGTTCATTTACTGGAAAGATTCTGTGCTTTAGGCTTGGAAGAGACTCCTGAAAAATTTGTACAATCCCGATCATTTCTGATGGCAATCCTCCAAAGTTTCTTGCAATTCCTTTAAGTAAAACCTCAGTTTTCATATCTTTGCCGCCGTGTCTGAATATCTCGCTTCGACGGCAAATATATTTAATCAAAGAGTAGTAGTCTCGGAGTCCATGGAAATTGGCAAATGTCTGACGCTCCATCACATACTTGAAGTAGGCCTCTGCGATTTTCGCAAATAAATTGTTCAACACTTCACTTAAATCATCAAACTCTGTACTGTGATTAGCATTCATTTCCTGATCTTGGTCAATTTGCAAGGCATCAACAATTGCAGAGCTGATAGAATTTCCTGTATATTTCAGTTCTTCTAAATCCATTTCAGGGCGAGACAGATATACTGCTCTATTCATCTTTGCAGCATCAAGAGCCCAATTTGATATTCCCACTACTGCTACCTTCGGGGCTCCTCGGTCATTTAATTCTAATAAACCATGGAGTACTTTAAGTGGATTAAATCTAGAAACTTCGGCTAATCCTATTTCATCTAAAATAACAACTGATATTACATCATTCTCATTGTGTTTCTGGTAATTTTCTGCCTTTTCGAAAACTTTTATTATACCATCTGATGTACTTGACTCAGAACCTTGAAAGGATACGCAAAATAGTTGAGGCATATTTTGAAAAAGCTCATTTTTCGAATCCTTTCCACGAAGATTGCTTCTAATGAGCTGCATTGAGAGAGACTTACTACATCCGGGTTTTCCGACAAGAAAAATTGGAGTTTTTGTAAGAATGCAAATTAAAACGACGAAAACATTTTCTTGCAGGGCTGTATTTTTTGCAATTCCATTTGGCAGAACCATTTTATTCAAAATGTAGTCCTGTTCATCACGAATAATCTGTAAGACAGTGTTTTGGTCAAGTGGTTGAACAAACTTAGATACAATCTGAGAGATTTTTTCTCGATATTTTTTACGTATTTCAGCGTCAGTAAATCTACTATGGTAAGTTATACTAATGGATAAAACAACCGCTTTTATCTCTAATCCATAATCGCATTTCGTTGTCGTTATTTTTTGCTCTAGAAAGCGCAGAAACCAAATGATGAATTTTCTACACCTGTCAACATCCCTAAGACTTACACAGCTGTCTGTTTTTTCTATTTCTCGTACAAATTTTTGTGACATGGCAAGGAGATTGGTAAGAAATAAATCATATACTTTAGAATTATAGTGACCATCAAATATACCATTTACCATTTTTGATATATAAAATTCTTCGTCCGTTTCATTCAGACTTCCATAGTCCCACACGTAGTCAAGTAATGCTTCTGGTAACGGATGTACACGATAAACTAATTTTGAGAGTTCGTCGGATTTGACTTTGCCCTGCAGTCCAGAAGTTAAGATTGTTGACCTTGTTCTAAGTCGATAAGGGTTACATGCAGCTATTACACTGACATTTGGAGCCAAGGTTTCTCCTTGGATGTATCGATGGCAAAGAATGCTATTTATTATGCCAAGATGGTCGCATGTATTTATTTCGTCAAAAAAAAGCCAGTAGCGCGTATCAAGGTGAACAAGGGCCTGTTCGTTACATTCTTTAACTTTTCTGACGATTGTAGTTTTGTCTGTGCCAGCGTGAATGCTCAAAACTTCAAATTTAACCTCGCATATGTCTGCCAAGTAACGCACCAGTGATGTTTTTCCACAACCCGTTTCCCCCATGATAACTACAGGAATTTTTGAATTAATTCGTAGCGATATCAAAACCATTTTCAGCAAGTTGTCTGGCGTTAATGCATAACGAATTGAAATTTTTTGTAGATAGTTATCTGAGAGTCTTTTTGCCTTACATCGTGTCAACATTTGCAACATGTTTTGCAATTCCCTTTGAGATTTTCTTTTGAAGTCGACAAGGGTTTTTTTTATTTGTGTTTCAAAAAGCGTTCGCACTTCTTTTGGAATTTTATTTTTATCTCGATACAGTGCTGACACAGTTTGTACATTTTGATGGAAAAGAACCATCAAATGATTACTATCTTCCCATCTAATCATTCCACCCACTCTTTGTGCTAGTTCCTCTGCAGTATTTTGATCACTTTTTGAGTCATCGAGATCTTGAGAAATATTGGCAACTTGCAAAGATCTACATGACTGGACAGATCTACAAGCAAATTCCTGGCTAGCGTTCAATAGTGCTTTTACAAGGTTTGATTTTATATTTTTAACATCATCTCCGACCATTGCGGCAACATTTGCAGTCCTAAAAAACACACTAGCTGACAATTTTTTCAACTGGTCAGATAGTACATTCAGAAATATCTGCAATAAGCTGTAAGACATATCGCTTGCAGAGGAAAAGTACTTGTTTAAAAGACAAATACATTCATCTGCCTTCAACGGTGTTGTAGCACTAGCCCCCGTAAGGTATATATCAGTCCGGTCGAGGGTCCCGTTTTCCAAAGTCTTAAGATAGTTGCATACCACTTGCATTGGACTATTGATATCAGCGCATACCTGCAAGTCTTGATAGTTCTTCCATATAATGTTAACTCTAGAGAAGCAGGTAGTTGTTGGCAAGGAATTACATAATGACTGCTGTACCGTATTTGATATTTCAATGGCAATGTGATTTGTTGCTAGTGTGTAAGCCACTGACCCAGACGAGAGGTAACCAAGTACTATCAATTGAAAGAGCATTGAATCCAAATCTGATGGCGAGTTTGTAATGCCAATATCAATGTGAAGAACATTATACTTTTGGAGTTGTAGATCGTTTAAACTGTGTATGATTGCTTGGATATCAACTCTTCCACTTAAATGTAAAGTGGCTACAGACATCCCCTTTTCTCTAGCTGTTCTGTGAAGCATTTCAGTTTTACCTATACCGGGAACATCAGACGAGATAACTAATACGTCAGGCCAATTTGTACGAAGACAATCTCTCAAAGACGTTTCTGTCATAGGTATTGAGTGGCTGATTTGATCTGCAAAGTGATCTAAAAATGGATGATGGACGGGTCCACAGCAAATCAATGATAGAAGATATTTTCCAGGAGTCAATTGATGAAGTACTTCTACAAATTTGTTAAGTACAAAATTTGATAGCATTTCGATATGTACTATGCAATACAGATGTCCCTCGGTTACGTCATTGAGACATCGTCTTAGAAAAAGGTAAATATCATCTAGTGAAGTTTCTCCTCGGCAAAACAGTACTTGACAAGCCTTAGGTAGTCTATTTGTTGTGTTTATATAAAGCGCAAACATTGTCCTGATGACAAGTGGACTTCCTTCTTCAAGTGCAGCTATATATGGAATACCATACTGAACAACACTTGCAATGTTAGGTTTTATTTTCGTTGCTGTTATAGCCCTCTCGACCTGATTAACATCTTGGAACACACTCTGAATTACCTTTGCCATTTTGAATAAAATGTCTTTATTATTTAAGAAAGGCGCTAAGGATTTGAATTTTTCTTTAACCAAAGTAACATCTTCAAAAGGTCGATGAATAAACTGAAATGTAGTCAGGACCATTTTGTCAGTACACTTGTCGTTATTTAAATATTCAAAAAGTTGCTGCAGCTGTGCAGGGTAAATAAAATTCATGAAATAATACTCTTCTCTACAACAATCTATACTGCTTGTCCATTCTTCGTACTGTTCAACTAACATTTGACTGCAAAATTCTAAGTCTTTGTGGTCGCAACTATGTTCATAACGGGAAAAATCGAAGTGTCCACTCTCTTTTAAACGAAGACACATACTCGAAATTTTAAATGCTGTATCAACTATATGGAGAAACCTCTCAACATCTTCTTTTTTCTTCAGTGTCTGTTGACTGCCCTTTTTTCTGTCTTCAGCGTTTAGTAAAAGGAACGCCCTGCTTCTCAAGTCTTGTAAATCTGATCCGGTATGGGATGCTGTTCTTTTGTCCTGCTTATACTTGACTATTATATCACAAATGCAATTTTCCATTCGGAAATAAAATTTTCCACGATTTACAATGTTTTCTATGATTTCTTTTGTACGCTCTCCTCTGTTGGCAACATTTTTGTATAATGCACGCAAAGTATGCAGATTTTCACTGCAGTCATTTATTTTTGCTGGAATATTTCTAACTCCTGATTTTAACTGCGTGTTTAACAAAGCAAACACATCAGTACACTCGCCGATATGCGTTTTCTTCAAAATTGGATAAAAAAACCTCTTGACTTCGATAAGGTCAGACACAGTTGATTCATTGACATACTGTTCTGAGTGTTCTTCGACTGCATCTATCAAATTCCTTATATCCTCATCAATTACCTCTTCCAAGAAAGACAGGAGCAACGTTGCGGACTTTAGAACTTCTAAAATTTCAGTCACCTCTGGACTAATAAATGAACGTATGTCGTCAACCTTCTCTAAGACAGCTTCCATGTCTTCCAAAGTCATATTATCAAGGCTTTCGCTTTTTCCTTTCTTTACCTTGAAAAGTTTGTGAAATGATGCTATTATGGCATTGTAAGTGTCAATATTGTTGTGAAATTTAAAGACCTTCAAGGCATTTGTAACAGCATCAATGGTTTTGGAGTAACTCATAAGATCTGCGAATTTAAGTAACATTCTTCTTAGTTCAGGCGGACTTCTGTTGTAACAAAGTTCTTCAGCTATGGTGATTTCTTTTTTCATATCTTCTATTGTTTTTACTTTTGCAAACACTGTTTTGAATTCTCTGAGTGATCGAGTTTCTCGCTTGAAGTACAGATTCCACACCTGCTTATATTTTTCAATGCACGTATCCTGGACGTGACTAATGAAATGCAACGAAGCAGAGGCTCTATAGGGCGTTGTCGGCTCATTTTCAATGTCCTCTCCAAAAAGATGCGATAAAGTATTTCCATCAAGGACGTCTATATCCTTGTTTAAACCATGTTCTGATGTCACCTCTATTGTCTTATTTCTAAACTCATCATGAAATATATTCCAGAAAACTTGTGATGTTATTGGTTTTTTCAATAACTTACAAAATCCAGCAATTTCCTCAATATAGATACGTTGAGATTCGTCTTTAAGTATGTCAACAACCAAAACCTCATTTTGAAAAATTCTATTTTGAATTTCACTTACGAAATCTAGTGTATCTGCAACTATTACAGGTACATTTAATGTATTCATACGCATTTGTAATGTACCAAAAGTTTCTAAAACTGCATTTATATCTTCTTGGAAGCCACTAAGTACAGTGTAACACTTCATCCAATCTTTTTCTATTTGTTGTTTTAGGTCCGAACTACAAACAGGCGTTTTGCATGTTAGCAGTTTTAACATATCATCCTCTTTGCTTTTCAGATTTTCTTGTAGCGAAAAACATAACTTTTTATCCCTGATCATTTTCCGGATATGGATAATTGAATCAGCTACCCTTATACTGGACTTGTGTTTCTGTATAGAATTTAAAAAACATTGACTTCCCTCAGCATTGAATACTTGCATCCAGAATGATACATGATCCACAGATGTCAAAAAAACTTCTTCATGCCTAGGACCATCAGAATCACCGATTCCCAACAACTCGATTACTTCAATCACAATGTTAGTTGTTAATCTGAATAACAAAAAACAATTTCATAAATCATGATATTTAAATGATAGAATATATAGAATAAAAAAGATAACAGGAAACACCATCAATGGCCCAAAAACCAAATCATATGCCACAATGTACCAAGAAACTGCTAAACAAAAAAACACAAATAAAAAAAAACAAAAGATAAACGTAAAAAACGATAGGAACTCAGACTTGGTACCGGCACTAGCAAGAGCTATCGGTAGGGTTACACCGGTTTTTGGGTACACGAACCTCTCCTTTTTTCTGCTCCGTTTCACCATAGTTTAATAAGCATACGAATAAAACTCAATACAGGAAGACTTCTTACTTCATGAACACAAGAAATGTTGAAATCATACCAATCTTTCAGAGAATTTTGCATATTAAGAGTAGGTTTTATTGCCTAAAATATTGCAAATTTCTTGAGACTTAAAGTAATCTTAACGCAAACAAGAGGCTCTCAAGAGCCTGTATCGCTCACCTGTGTCATGGCTGACACAATAAGTCAAAATAATCACCACGTTTAAGGTTCTCATTTTCAAATTTGTTTATTAATGTTTAAGGGTCTCATTTTGAAGTTTGCTGATGTTTATTAATGTTTAAGGGTCTCATTTTGAAGTTTGCTGATATTGTATGATCCAAAATAAAATTATGTTCCCTACTGGCAGCTATTTTTGATGGGGCGTAGACCAACTGTCACCTTTCTTGAAGAAGACCATGTAAGGATCATTGTGCCTCACTTTGGTTCCAATTGGCATAGTATTTTCAGAGGAGATCTTTAAATGATTTCCCATGGGGTCCAAGGTTAAACAATGTTCCCCGCTGACTGCCATCTTGGATGCTATGCAGACATCTAGACACATTTTACGAAGGGGAGCAAGTAAGGACCATTGTAACTAAGTATGATTCCAATTGGCCATGTACTTTCAGAGGAGAAGATCTTTGAATATGTTTCCCAATAGGGTCCAATGTTAAAAACATGTTCCCTCCTGGCGGCCATCTAGGATATATGAACACATTTTTAAAAGGGGCCACCTATGGACCATTGTGACTAAGTTTGGTTCCGTTTAGCCCAGTATTTTCAGAGGATCAGATTTTTGCAATATTGTCCAATTTTGGACAAAGTTCCCCGCTGGCGGCCATCTTGGATGACGTGCAGACTTGCCAGACAAAATTTTCAAAGGGGACCACCGAAGGACTATTGTGACCAAGTTTGGTTCTAATTGGCGCAGTGGTTTCAGAGAAGATCTTTGAATGCTTTCCCATAGGGTCCAATGTTTAACTGCGTTCCCTGCTGGCGGCCATATACTTTTTTTGAAGGCAAGAAGATCACCATGGCAGAGCCATGCAGGTCAGCTATAAAGTTATACAGTCATTGAAGCATAGATGCAACTTCACTATTAACTGAGATAGATGTTTGCATTGTGGGCAAACAAACATAACTAAATGATACAATATACAGTTATATACAATTATTATTAAATTGTGAAATAAGTATAGTTTATGAAAGTATTTTTGCAAAAAAATGTAAAAATTTGTACAAAAACACTTTTTTGCTCTAGATTATGTAACAAATAATTATTTCTAATAAAGTGATAGCAGGCAATTTCTCTAAAACTTAAAAGAGAAAAGTAAACAAAAGAAGATTTGAAAGCAGAATTTAAAGGGAAATAACCCATAACCATATGGCATTGAAAATTTTATTTTTCTTTTGGTGAAAAAAGTCAATAACTACAACACAGGCAGTTGGATTTTCTTCAAAATTTCAGAGTATGTAAATCTTGATATGCTGAACATTTTTCAAATTTACACTTTACCTCTATCTGTTACAGTTTTTGAAATAAAAAAAAAAAGTTCTTGCTAAGGACCACTTTCGAAACCAGTTTTGAAGTCGAGATGTCATTTTGTAAATGGCAGTCAACAAACAATTTTCAACATCGGTTTTGAAGTCGCAACATCAATATCTACTTGGAAATCAAATTTCATTGAAATCGGACAATGTTGAATTTTTACCGCCTTTTTGGCGGCCATTTTAAAAATGGCGGTCAACGAACAATTTTTAACATCAGTTTTGAAGTTACGACATCAAGACCAATTTGGAAACCAAATGTCATTGAAATCGGACAATATTGAATTTTCCCGCCTTTTTTGGCAGCCATCTTGAAAATAGCGGTCAACAAACAATTTTCAACACCGGTTTTGAAGTTGCAACATCAATATCTATTAAGAAAATAAATTTCTTTGAAATCGGACAATGTTGAATTTTCCCGCCTTTTTTGGCGGCCATTTTGAAAATGGCGGTCAAGGAACAATTTCAACATCAGATTTGAAGTCGCCACAGCATTGCAAACATTTCATCAATTTACACTTAACCTTCATCTTCTATAGTTTTGGAAATAAAAGATGAAAAATAAGAAAATTTTAAAAATTCGGTGAAAAAAGGGCAATAACTCCTACACGGGTTTATGGATTTTCTTCAAAATTTCAGGGTGGGTAGATCTTGATATGCTGAACATTTTTTTTCAATTTACATTTGACCTCTATCTGTTACACTTTTTGAAATAAAAAATAAAAAATGCATAAATTTTAAAAATTTGACGGAAAAAGGGCTATAGCTCTAAGACGGTTTTTTCTTCAAAATTGCAGGGCAGATAGATCTCGTCATTCTGAACAATTCTACCCCCATGTCAGATTTTTGATATCTGCAACGGTTTTTAAGTTATTTGCCAAAAACAGCAAATTTACCCCTATGTTCTATTTTTAGTAACAGCGGCCATGTTGTTTGGTCCTCGGACTAACCGAACACATTTTTTAAACTACATACCATGGTGATGACCCAGGCAAAGTTTGGAGTAAATCGGCTCAGTGGTTTCAGAGGAGAAGATTTTTGAAGAAAAGTTTACGACGGACGGACGACGGACGACGGACGCCAAGTGATGGCAAAGCTCACCCTGGCATTGCCAGGTGAGCTAATAAAAGGAATTGATTGCAGCTTTTGTCAACTTTTGGTATGAATATATCCAATTATATATAACTCCTTTATGGTACAATTTGAACTAGCTGATGATTTTCGAGTTCTTTGTCATTTTTTACCGCATTAACAATAATTTACTTTCGGGGAATTACCCGTTGTACTGAATTACGTGAAGTAAAACTCAATATCTGACTTTTCCAATAAAAATTTAAAAATAGATTATATATCAATAATAGCTGTAGTACAAGTGGTCTGTTAATAAGGCCTGAGTTGTCTCTTATAAACTCGCGAGTGGCAATCTTGGAAAAATCTTATTCTTTCCATATGTAAAAAAAGACAAATAACAAGTTGGACATTATGTTTAAAATGAGAAGATTGCTGCCGAGAATGTGCTTAGAAAAACTGTATATTAAGTCCGTGATTCTGCCAGTTCTTGATTATTGTGATATTTAATATGACAACTGTTTACAATGTGAAAATCAATTACTTGAAAAAAGACTGGTGCTTTAATTTTCGTATCACAAGTCATAAGGAACTACTAAATGAATTGGGACTTAATCCTTTATTTATTCGTCGAAAAATCCATAAAATTCTTATGTTATTCAAACAAATTAACGATGACTGTCCCAAGTATTAACTGATTGTTGTCCTCTAGTTATACATAACACTGAAAATTATAATCTTCGGTGTAAGGAAAAGATTCTCCCCTTACTAATACATACTTCTTATTTTCCCTCTACAATCAGAGAGTGGAACCAAATTCCACACGAGTACAAGTTATCGGCTTCCTTCAATACTTTTAAAGAAAAAAATTAAGTCCTTTTTCTGTAAAAGTAATTGTAAAAAGATATATTCATTTGGCTTTGGTATTGGTAAAGTAAATCATTCTCGGATTAGACTAGGTCTAAGTGGATTGAATGATTATTTAATTAATTATAATTTTATTCCCTCTAGGCTTCGTAATAGATGTGATTCAAGAACACCGGAAACAGTCGAACACTTCTTCCTCTATTGTAAATACTATAACAATATAAGGTCTGATTTATTTCAAAAATTAAAGATGGTACTCTGTCAAAATGTGCAAATTATAACATATAAAGAAATAATCAGTAAATATTTAGTTGATATCTTTAGATTTGGAAATGATGATCTATCGATGGATGAAAACAATTTTTGTTTCAATATATTTTTGAATTTATTGAAAATAGTAAAAGATTCTGTAGTTTTTGTAATGTATGTTGTCTTGTATTATATTGTCTTGTCTATCTTTATGTCGAGGAGAGCAACTTTGTAGCCCTCGGGCTGTTTGTCATCCTCATTAAATAAAAAAGCATTAAATTAAATCCGGCTAAGCGATCAATCAACAAATGGGGTTCCAATTGAATAAGGGACTTCTGGTATTTTTTTTTTTGGCAGCCTTTGGTTAGTTTTGACTTAATTGTGCATGAAATTTTAAAAACGAAGCCTCTGAAACCCATATAGAAGAAACTTCACAGCCGCAAACAGTTTCAAGAAAAAAAACAAGGTCTATACACATTATGTTTTACCTTCAGTAATTTGGGGTAAAGATTGACTTATTTATTAACTTCTGTCTATGTTGATCTTTTTGGTTATTTGTTATCTTTCAGCTATTGCACAATTTTCATAGTATAGGAACCTGTGCGACTAAAATATCTGTCTTACGGTTCAATCTGTAGGCTGTAGAACGTTTTTACAGGAAAAATATGAAACAGCATACATGTCCTGTAAGTTTTTTACATATTGTCTTTGACTTAGAAAACTTTTTAAGTTTGTAAAATTCGCCCAACGTGTATGAAAGATTGATGTATCCAAAGATGATATTATTTACAAGTAACCTGTTGATTTCAAGTTTAAAAGTCTATATTCAAAGGTGAAATAAACAGTCATAAAACAGAAATAGAGCTATTTCTTTGCTCATGTGTGCATGTCTGTCTTTATATTCATATAGTTAGTATATTGTATTTATATTAACTGCATATATAAAGCCAGATAATCATATGTACTTTCTTTTTGATGGCGAAAATATGCATATGCAGAAAGCAAATTCACAGTAACTTCGGTGTTTAGTTTTTTAATAAAATTGTCAACTGTATACTGTTTACGGTAGTACTGTAGGTCTGTTTACTGTTTTATCAAGAACACAGTCGTAGGCTGACTGACGTATTATTTTTATTGAAATTAGTATTATTTAGCAATTCCGTGCAATTTTATTATGTTTTTGCAACTTGAAGTATTATATGTTACTTTTGTAGTAAAATGGACAGTGTCAGCAGCACTTTTGCTACTTTGTGAATGGAACTTTTACTGTTACGAAGAAATATTTTACTACATCATAGAAGCACACAAAGAAGAAATATCCAAACACATTTGTGTGAAAAAAAACCCTAAAAAAGCAGGAAATATAACTTTGAATTATAACTTAGGGCCAATAGACTGTATTAAATAACTTAAAAATAAAGAAAAAGAGTCATAAAGACGTGCATTTTATTCATAACTTGGGCTAATTTCAGAATAATCTCAAATATTGTCGTAAAAACGTTTAAGGTAGTCTCTGTTATTTGTACTTCCTAAGAATAAAATTAATATATGCCATGCGTGTATGTTTTTTTTACATGTAAGCATGGCTGTAAATAACAATCTCTCTCTATTAAGGCCATTTTACAGTGTTTGGGAAGATGGTACTACTCGAAAGACACCGAGAACCAAAACCATTTTTATGTTGCGAGTGTATAAATATTTGTCCTTCCAAATGTCTGTTATTATAGTTTGGCTCTGTATGTACTTTACAGCGAATTTCAACAAAATTGCCGAAATCTGTCAAAATTGCAATGAAATGGCAAGTTCAGTGGCTGCATCTTTCATCTGAAAGTATGAAAATACATTTGAATTGATTTTCTTATAACGGATGATCTGATAACACAATTTTGGTAAAGATTTAATACATTGACAAAAACCGATATGCTGAAGGAAATAAAATCACGAGTAAGCGACCCCACCTCTTTAAAATGGTCATCAATAATAAAACCAAATAAAAATATCGTACTTGGTTGTATTTTAATCTTTAAAAAATCAAGGGTTGGAATTTGATCTGTTTTGTCTTAATTAAGCTCATCTAATGAGCATTGCGGACTTATTTGTTTTTGTTCTTAATAAGTTATGAAAGTTATGAAAGTGTTGTAATACTTAAGTATATCAGATTATTTTGATGGCGTCCCATTTAGTAACATTTGCGGATCCAACCCTCGGACTCTCAGCTTTTTCACGAAAAAAGTTAAAATTTCGTGCAAAATTTACGCAAAACTGACCCCAAAAATGGTCTGAAACACCTTTTTTCTGGAAACTCATTGGGATCCCCCATTACGGAAGCTGGATCCCCCGGTGATTAATTCTCTTTGTTGTAGTAAAGCACAATTGTATAAACCTGCATAATCTAACAAATTAAAGTACGGAATCCATTCGTGTATGCATACATTAAATAAGGGCCTTAATAGAAAATACACTGCTTATTGCTAGGAATTCAATTGTCTATAGACATCTATAGACAATATTACAAAATGCTAGTACCATATCGGTTGCCCTTACTGTAATTTCTTTTCGTCTGGTGGCCCTGCCAGTTTGTAGCATGAAAGGAACCAAACTACATAAATTCAATACAACTCTCCTGTCAAGTTTGGTTCAGAGGCTGGTAAGATCAAGAAAATCTCAAAGGGTAGAATCTGCAGTAACTGCCAGGTTTGTGAATATATTGTAAAGAAATCAGTAAATTGTGAAAGACCTTGCATAAGCAATTTTATTACAGTTTGCTTCATCAGTTTCAGAGGCGATGGTCGATATATCTCAGGACAATTTCAAAGTGATTTCTAAAAGTAAAACGAAAAGGGGTAAGGTCAAATTTGTTGCATTCTTTAAAAAACTTGTTCAAAATAGCGGAAGACAAAGCGTATTATCTTCTCAATGAGATACACACGGAGAAATGAACTGGAGAAAACATTCTGCCGAAACAGACTCGCAAGGTAAAGAACAACAAAAAAAATCATTGTTCCATAGCTTATTTTTTCCATGTGTATTTGTAGAGACTTTGTCTCATACAATGTATGCATTTACTCCACATCCCTTCATTGATTATCGCAAATAGCTGAAATTTCCTTAGCATTCATTTTTACCGTGTTTTATTTTTTTACATATTGTGTAGTTATATATTCGTTAAACAGCATACAAAGTAACCGTAAAGATAGACTTACAGTCTGTGATAAAAGATACTTTAAACAGCCTTCATAATTCATTTAAAACAACGATTTTCTCGACAATGCAGCTACAAATACTGTTGAAACTTGGCATGAAAGTAAGAATTATCTTTTATAGTTGCCTCAAGAAGTGTGAGCGTTGTAACTTTAGCTTTTCATGTAAAATGGAGGAAAAATATATTTTGTAACGCAATATAGTGGCATTAATTACAAGAAATCAGCTCTCGCGGGACAACTTCTTCACAATTACGAATAAAGAGACACTTGACAGTCTACTAGAAAAATAATAAACCCCTTTTTGTACACAAAATGTTTACTTTTTAACAATAAAACATGAAAAAACTTATCTGGCATATTCTGATCAGGTGAACAACATATCCTGCAAGTTTGGTTGAAATCTGACTTATACCTATGATGGAATTGATGATTTACTAACCAGAACAACAAATGAGCAACTTTGGCTCCATGAACCTCTAAAATATGTAAAATCAAAATTCTTAGTATCAAGTGCGCATCTTCACCAGGTGAAAAACATATCCTGAAAGTTTGGTTGGAATTGGACTGGCAGTTTTGAAGGAGTTGTAGATTAAAAACCCACAGACTCACAAATGAGCAATTTTGGCTCCGTGAACCACTAAATTCTGTAAATCAAAATTCTTAGTATCAGGTGCACAACTACAACAAGTGAACAACATATCCTGAAAGTTTTGTGGGAATCGGACTAGTAGTTTTGAAGGATTTTATGAGGAATTTAAATATTACTCACAGAAACTTGTTTCTAGAATCAAAAAGAAGAGGGGTAATTTTTAGAATGAAACAAGTGCCTGTGTTGTACTATACTGATAATACGTATTATTACAATGTCTCCTTGACATTTACCCCATTTCCTTCTTTTTCATATGTATTACATGTAGAGTCACAAATACATCATATGAAATAATCTAGTAGTACCATCCACAAACGGGTTAGGATTCCAATCATTTTTTTATGATTTGTGTCTTAATTCAGCACGAATTATTATTTTCATAAATCAGAGGGTCAGTAACCTACCTTCTAAAATTGGCCAATGACATCTTACTAACACAATGTCTTTTATAAAACAACAGTTTTTTTAGTTAATTTAGCTTCGATTCAACATAAGATAATCGTTCTTGACTAAATATTGATCAATATTTGTGAAAACTTAAGAAATGATATTGGTCCGCTTAAACGTTGTGGTGGTTTCATTAACTTGTAATTTCTCTGCCATTTTAATGCCCCTTTTATATACGACATGGTATTATGAATGCTCTACTTTTTACTCACATTTAAAAGTTCGATGTGTCTAATTGCGTACTTTTTCATGACGTTAACTCGAGACGTAGTAGTCCTTCAGCCGAAGCTGAAAAGCCCCCTAATAACAAAGTTTGTGTGATACCCCTGTAGACCGCATTTTTATGCATAAAACAATTCATCTATATTTGATTTGATAATTTCCGCTTATTGTACTGAAAAAACAATGCGGAAAATTGTTTAAACTTCTGATGATTAGACCTACCCCTTTGGACAGCATACTATACTCTATTTTTTGGCATAACAGTTTTTTTTATAATTATATATTGAATTGTCCTAATCACTGGAATTCTGCAACTTAGGCTCATCAACCAATTTCTTGCGTCATTAAATCTTCAAAAACACGTTCCAGTAATGAAATATTGGAGCCTGGAAGTGTTGTACTAAAACTTCGCCAAAACTTTCATATTTTGAGTAAAATTTTAGACACAGAAATATATGCTTAAGATATTTCGAATATATGTAGTGACATTACTTTACAATCATTTGAACCAATCACCATATTTTTTATTTATGAAGCACTCCCCCAAAAATACGATTTACCAAAATTTCTAATGCTAAATCACATTCCGGAATTCAAAGTTGTTTTGGATATCTATGACAATTAGAAAGTATTGTCTATAAATACATTTGTAGCATGCTTAGCCTATAACATTGTCATATTTTGTCTTTTATTGCACACTCTCAATGACTAATTGAAACATACCTCGCATTACAATGTCATAAGTTATATAAAAGTCAATCTAAAATGTCTTTAAGGCTATAACAAGAGGTCTATTCTTTCGGATCGGTTTGACTGGTGTTCAGAAAATGTGCGTTTGATTTGTAATCTTTTGTATGTCAGTGACGCTGATATATTTTTGTACATCAGAATATTTCATTGTGTCAATTCGTAGTAAGTGTAGTTTGAATGCTGTCGGTTCTATTTTTTTTTTTTTTTTTTTTTTTTTTTTTTTTGGCTTTGTTACCGTTTCTCATTAATTTTAAAACATGTGATTAACATGAATACTTTGGTTTTAACTCTTCCATATGTACTTAGGTCATTTTTGCTATCAGTCAAGTGCCCAAACAGTAATTATTTGAATTTATTTCATATTTTGATATAGTAATTGCTACTCTCAGCAAAAAAAAATTGAGTTTGTGAAACGAACACACATAAATTCATTTGAACGATTGCTTAAAAGGCACATGTTTCAGAATGCAATAGTATAAATGTGTACCAACAATCCTGTTCTGAAGTTGTATTTCATAGCATTAGCATTTGTTTCTCAAAAAAAAAAATGCATGTTGATTGCTTTTAATTGCAACCTCATCATCTGTAGTGAATTAACATTTAAGTAGAGTTTTGTCTGGATAACAGGAATCGCCACGGCAATTTCTACACATGACTCTCGTATACACTCGAAAACTCATGAAAAGACTAGATTAATTAATCAATATATTTATTTTATTTTATTTTTAGATTCGTTATTATCATTTTAAGAGTGTCCTGTTTTTTCCTTAAAAAACTAGCCTGCTCGAGCTTCCTAACTGTTTTGAATCAAAAACTGCTTTGTTTTAATTACATAGAAGCCTATGGGTGAATAGTGGCGCTATGTTTCTAAAATATTACAGAAATTAAATTCCAGTATATTTTTCCCTGTATATGCAATACTATCTTGAATTTGAATAATTTTTCAGTGTGTAGAAGAGACTTAAATTCTAAAACCGAAGGATTAACTCCCTCCATCGTAGTTTTGTCCGTAGCTATATTTGATATTACTGATTATTCGGATTTCGTTTGGTTTTATGCATTCTTAACATTTTTTGAAATTATGGATTTCCTTTGTTTGGGTTCTAGTGCTGCTGATGAGGAATTAATTTCCGAAATGGCCATACAGCTCATGAAAATTATTGCAGTTGGAGTTAACATATGTGTTATGGTCTCGTGTTCATTTACTCCATATCCTTTCGTAAAATATTTAACACAGGAGTTTGTCTTTTATTGCAGTGTGGAGTTGGTAAAACAATTCCCCGTGGTAGAGATGGATGCTCTTTATTTTTCTTAGATATGGTGTACTTGTACATGAGATTATATCTCATGTGTACACTTTGTTTAATTACTATTATCTAAATTTATGTAAATTCTAAAACCGAAGGATTAACTCCATCGTAGTTTTGTCCAAGCAGGCAACAAAGAGGAGAAAGTATCAGGGCATAAAGTCATTAGGCCCGTAGCCAAATATACTGGGCATCAGAAGTTTCATGTCGTCATTAGAAATAAAAAAAAAATCATTCCTCATCCGATTTTCGAAAAAAAAATGGAAGAATGTGTCCATGGGACACGGATGCCCCCGCCTCCTTGCAATCGAAACCCATAAATTATTAAAGGCAAAACTATATACAATATATATTTATCAAATATTATTAGAAAGGATCTTTCTCCTGTGATAAATAGGCACTGGAACTGGTTTGGTTTTGATATAATATGTAGTTCCAACAAATAATCTGAGAAACAGTCTTATATGTAATACTAATCTATTTTTAGCAACTGTGACCTTGACCTTGGTGGTATCAACGCTAAAATCTATGGGATTATGTCTATTGTGATAAGTAAGCAAGTGACCAAGTTTGGTTTTGATCAGATGCAGAATACTCAAGTAATCGTTCGGAAACCAAAATTTTATTGAAATTTTAGTCTATTTTTAGCAACTGTGACCTTGACCTTGGTGCTACCATCCTGGAAATCAATAGGCTTTTGAATTGGGTGATAAGCAAGCAAGTGAGCAAGTTTGGTTTTGATCCGATGTAGTATACTCAAGTTATCATCCGGAAACCAAAATTTTATTGAAATTTTAGTCTATTTTTAGCAACTGTGACCTTGACCTTTGGGGTACCAACCTGGAAATCGATAGGGTTCTGTCTTGGGTGATAAGCAAGTATGTGACCAAGTTTGGTTTTGATCCTATGTAGTATACTCAAGTTATCATCCGGAAACCAAAATTTCATTGAAATTTTAGTCTATTTTAGCAACTGTGACCTTGACCTTGGGGGTACCAACCTGAAAATCGAAAGGGTTCTGTCTTGGGTGATAAGTAAGCATGAGACCAAGTGTGGTTTCGATTCCATGCAGGATACTCAAGTTATCATCCGGAAACCAAAATTTTATTGAAATTTTAGTCTATTTTTAGCAACTGTGACCTTGACCTTGGAGGTACCAACCTGGAAATCGCTAGGGTTCTGTCTTGGGTGATAAGTAAGCATGTGACCAAGTTTGGGTTTGATCCGATGCAGGATACTCAAGTTATCATCCGGAAACCAAAAAGATGGACGTACGGACGTACGTACGGGACGTACGTACGGACGTACGGACGGACGTACGGATCAGGGTAAACCTTAATGCCCCCGACCGCCTAGCGGCGGGGGCATAAAAAAACCCCAAAAATTTACAATGTTACAGCAATTTGTTAGAAAAGTGAACGGAGTCAAAAGTCACAGAAAACGAAGCAGTTGTTAAGTTTATTATACAGAGTTACCAAAAACAGTTAACCCTTTTCTTGTCTCAACGTAAGGAGCGGTAAGGGATAAATTTTCATTGTTGTACATGTAAGTAAATTTTGCATTCTTTGGTGAAAAGGTTATTTTTTGAAGAATTTTGTTTACATTATTACAGAAACATCAGCGTGTAAAAAAATCAACATGTTCTGACAAGTATTTGAAGAGATACCTGCTTTCAGATTTTGAGGTACACATAGATTACACCACAAGATCCCGTTCATTACCATATTTTGTCCACCAGAGATAGTTAAATTTTAATAACAAAATAACGAGATACATGAGTATGTGAGCTGTTAAAAGGGATGAATTTATAATCTAAAATATGACCTAAAGCACAAAAAAACATGGCAAAATAAAAGAATAGAAACAATAAAAAGGTCGACCGATATATTTCGACAAATCTGTCGTCTACGAGTGGGTCGTAATGAATGAAGTAGTAGTTATATGCTACCTAAAATTCACAAGCTCCATAACCCAGGAAGACCAATAGTGTCAGCTTGCAGCTGTCCTACAGAAAACATTTCTAGTTTGCTGCATGATATTTTCATGCCGATCGTTGAAACTCTCCCGACATTTGTCAAGGATACTAACCATGCCTTGAACATTTTCAACGATTTAAAATTCAACGGTGTACGACGCAATATTTTCACCATGGACATCACTGCCCTTTATACAAGCATACCTAATACTGATGCGATTTTGGCAGTCAAACATTTTTTGGACAGGAGACCCAATCCCTATTTTGACACGGACATTATTTTGAGATTGACGGAACTTGTTCTCAATCTCAATACTTTTCAGTTTAATGGGGATTTTTACAGTCAAACAGGTGGAGTTGCCATGGGTACAAAAATGGGTCCTAGTTTTGCTTGCTTGTTTGTCGGATACCTGGAGGAAAAAATGTTTACAGAGTTCAACGGTCCCCTTCCTGATCTTTACAAAAGATACATAGATGATATTTTCGGTGTTTCTAGTAATTCTGATCAGGAACTCCAAAGTTACATTGGCTTTGTATCGTCTTACCATCCAGCCATAAAATATACTTTCAATGTAAGTGAATCGGAATTGGCGTTTTTAGACATTTCATGCAGGGTATCCGACTATGGCATTGAAACTTCGATCTTCTATAAACCCACTGATGCTCATTGTTACCTTAATTACAACTCTTTTCATCCTAAAACCTGCAAGGATGCTATTCCTAAGGTGCAATTTGTAAGACTTAGGCGTCTTTGCAGTGATGAAGATGATTTCAGAATACAGTGTAACAAAATGACATCGTTCTTCACTTCAAGGGGATATCCCAAAGCTGTTGTTGACAGGGCCTCGGAATCCGTTTGTAAACAGAATAGACAACATATTCTGCGTCCAAAACGCAAGTCACAGAATGACAGAGTACCTCTTGTTCTCAATTACCATCCCCACAACATAGCCATCCGCAACATTCTCTTGAATAATTTTAAGAGCATTGTTATGGAAGACAGTTTGATGGCTGATGTTTTTCAATCAGTGCCACTCATGGCTTTTCGTCGCGGTAAATCTCTTCGCGAGCATCTAGTCAGCAGTAACTTAAAATCTAAAGTAGTGCTGGCTAATTACAGGGGCACTAAAGGATGTAAAAGATCGAGATGTGTTACCTGTCCCCATACTCTTGAAACCAACGAAATTCGAGGTCCTGACACTAACGTGAAGCTAGCCGTCAATACTATCCGTCAATAGCGGTAGCCGTCAATACTGTATCCGTCAATAATATTCATGAGAATGGGTGCGTTCGGAAAATGTAAATATTAAAACTCGGATACGTGATTGTTATAAACGAACAAAATAGGTAATTTTTAATAAAAAAAAAACCCAAAGAATTAAGAATAACAAGAGAAACAAGAGGCATGGGGGTATTTACCATACACAATGGATACACATGCACAACACAGAATCTGGTATATGCTATCATATGTGGGCAGTTTCATAAGATATACATAGGGGAGACCTGCCGACGACTGGGTGACCGCTTTGCGGAACACATCCGCTCTGTCCGTAATAATACGGATTGCCCAGTCGGCAATCATTTCAGACTCCCTAACCACTGCCCACAAGATATGCATGTAACAGTGCTAATAAAATTACATGGAGGCCAAGACAATAGACATACGTTGGAACAACGGATTATTTTCAGACTAGGCACTTTAAAACCCAGGGGATTAAACGTGAAACAATCATTCTATGACTAATGAGTCTCGATGTCGTATGTTCTCAGTGGCTGGAATGTTGATAATGTTGCTAATAGTGTACATATAATGTAAAAGATTTTACCTGTATCATATACATTATTTTTAAACACTGTACACACAATATCAAAGATGTTTTACCTGTAACAACATATTATTTTTTAACTACTACTTCATTCATTACGACCCACTCGTAGACGACAGATTTGTCGAAATATATCGGTCGACCTTTTTATTGTTTCTATTCTTTTATTTTGCCATGTTTTTTGTGCTTTAGGTCATATTTTAGATTATAAATTCATCCCTTTTAACAGCTCACATACTCATGTATCTCGTTATTTTGTTATTGGCCTTTAGAGCTGTTTCGCAACACATATTTTGTTTTATAGTTGAATTTTAAGTGCAAGGCTTGCCGAGGACTTTAACGTTTTTAAATTTAACTATTGAGAGTGAATAAAATATAGTAATAATCAGGATAAAGTGGTGAAGATTTTTTTCTCTATTGATAAATGATTAATACCGAGAACTGCATTCCGAATAGATTTGGCAGGAAATAGCACGGGGCTTTATATAACATACGTTGAATATGAAAATTTTCAAATGGGTCAAAACAGGTTTTTTTACATATCATTAGAGAAGTAGAAATACACGTTAGTAGTGTGATTCTTTTGATGATCAGTATATCCCACACCTCCCCTCCTCTGATATCCTTTTAAATGTGACATGGAAAATTTAATTGATGTACTAAAAGTCAGTTACAACATATTGAAGGCCTATACTTGTTTCACGTGAGTTCAATCATTCCAATCAACATTTATCTTTTTGGTAAAAGAACGTGTTGTCTCCCTAAATTCTATAAAAGATAAATTATTTGGCTTATGCAAATAAAGTATAAATAGATTCAAAAACATTTGTAACTGCATGATGTCCATAAGGATTAGTTAAGATTTGTCCTTGGTTGTCCGGATATTTTAGGGTATCCCTAAACTGGCCCCTGTTTTACTATTTTCCGCATATTTTTCCAGAGTGCAACATTTTAAAAAATAGTGATGGTGGATTACATGATACCCCGCCACGTTTCTCAAAATTTCTACGTTAAAAGGGGCATAACTCCTCAACGATGTGTACCGCTGAACTCAAATTATACGAGGCCTGTGTTAGGTGGTCAACAATTACATACCATGTTTGAAGACAGTATGTTATTTCACTCACAATTTATCAGTACAAAACCCCAAAATTTGCAAAATTTCAAAGTTTCAAGGGTCATAACTCCAGAACCCTTTGAACCTCGGAACCCAAAATCGAACTTGACCTGAGTTTTGTGGTGAACAACTTGCATACCAAGTTTGAAGACCTTGTGTTATTTCGTTTACAAGTTATCAATCAGAAACCCTAAAATTCGGAAAATTTCAAAGTTTCAAGGGGCATAACTCCAGAACCCCTTGGACCCTTGAACCCAAAATCAAACTTGACCTGAGTTTTGTGGCGAACAACTTGCATACCAAGTTTGAAGACCTTGTGTTATTTTGTTCACAAGTTATCAGTCGGAAACCCTAAAAGTCGCAAAATTTCAAAGTTTCAAGGGGCATAACTCCAGAACCCCTTGGACCTCTGAACCCAATATCGAACTTGACCTGAGTTTTGTGGTGAACAACTTGCATATAAAGTTTGAAGACCTTGTGTTATTTCGTTCACAAGTTATCAGT
>MJUU01055217.1:9473-20204 GCA_002080025.1 Modiolus philippinarum | reverse complement strand
TCTTGCCACAAGGAATGCACATGCAAAATATGAAAGCCATATCACTTACCATTCAAAAGATATACCCAATGTTAAAGTTTATTATTTTTTTCAAAAAGTCCATCACATGTCAAGGTCAAGGTCACAAGGTCCAAAATATTGGTATCGTTTGAAAGGTCTTGCCACAAGGAATACACATGCAAAATATGACAGCCCTATCATTTACCATTCGAAAGATATACTCAATGTTAAAGTTTTTATGCAGTTGTTCACAGGCCAAGGTCAAGGTCACAAGGTCAACTTTTCTGGTTCCAATTAAAAGGTCTTGCCACAAGGAATGCACATGCAAAATATGAAAGCCATATCACTTACCATTCAAAAGATATACCCAATGTTAAAATTTTTTGTGGACAAACAGACAAACAGACAGACAGACCAAAAACTATATGCCCCCNCCATCACATGTCAAGGTCAAGGTCACGAGGTCCAAAATTTTGGTATCGTTTGAAAGGTCTTGCCACAAGGAATACACATGCAAAATATGACAGCCCTATCATTTACCATTCAAAAGATATACCCAATGTTAAAGTTTTTTGTGGACAAACAGACAAACAGACAGACAGACCAAAAACTATATGCCCCCTGAAACTTCGTTTCATGGGGGCATAAAAATCCAAGCTGTAACACAAACTTTAACCTAAGTCACTCATGTATGAAATTCAGGTCAAAGTGACTCAATTTTTACCTGGAACTTCGTAACTTTATAAGACGCATCTTCATGCAAAATATTTTCCCTAGCTACAAGTTGTAGTATCCTAGATCTGGACTCTTACAAAAACTTTAACCTAAGTCATTCATGCATGAAATGTAGGTCAAAGTGAACTAATGTTTATCTGGAGCTTCCTAACTTTACAAGACTGACACATCTACATGCAAAATATTATTCCTCTACAAGTCGTAGTATCCCAGATCTGGACTTACAGAAACTTTAACCTAAGTCACTCATGCATGAAATGTAGGTCAGTGACCTAATCTTTATCTGGAGCTTTGTAACTTTACAAGACGCATCTACATACAAAATATTATTCCTCTACAAGTTGTAGTATCCTAGATCTGCAACCCTTTTCACAAAAAATCTTACGACAAATTTTAATCGTAAGTCAATATGAAATGTTAAAGACTTACGACTAAATTTTATCGTAAGATGTTTTGTGAAAAGGGCTGCTGGACTCTTACAAAAACTTTAACCTTAGTCAATCATGCATGAAATGTAAGTCAAAGTGACCTAATTTTTATCTGGAGCTTCGTAACTTTACAAGACGCATCTAAATACAAAATATTATTCCTCTACAAGTTGTAGTATCCCAGATCTGGACTCTTACAAAAACTTTAACCCGAGTCACTCTTGCATGAAATGTAGGTCAAATCCACCTATTCTATATATCAACCTCAAGTACTCTTCAAGATGCATCCATGGACAAAACATCGATGACTTGTTATTCAAAAGATATATGGTCTTAAGTTTGAAAGGACGGACGGACGCACGGGTAAAACGCTATATCCCCTCCCCAACTTTGTTGGGCGAGGGTATAATTAAACCCAAAAAAGGGTGTTGTTGTACATAATTAGAACTAATAAATGAATTTAACATGTTCTAGCAATAAAAAGAGTGCCTTTGTATGAACAGTAACTTTTTTTTAGCTATTTTTGTTTTCAAAAAATACCTCACATGTGATTTTAAGCTTAAATTCCTGATGTTTAATTTTTATTCTATTTTTAGAAATTGTGACCCTGACTTTTCTTGCACAAACCTCAAAATCAATAGGGTTCCTCCTCTAATCATAAGCCATGTCTATGCCAAGTTTCATTTAGATATGTCAAGTGGTTCTCAAGATATCGTGCGGAAACCAAAAGTTGACGCCGGACACCCGGACGTCCGGACACCCAGACATCCAGACACTATTCATCAAATTATAAGCCGAGTTTGACTTCGTCGCAACTCGGCTAAAAATTTTATACCAGTATTGTATGCAACAATACTGGAATTACTAGTATTGTATTGTTTACAATACTATTTTTACCAGTATTGTGAAAAATACAATACTAGTTGTGCCAGTATTGTGTTGCTTACAATACTAGTTCTTATGGTTACAATAAACCAAATACCATTTCCATATGGGGATTCCCCTTTTCCCCTTTTTAGCCTTGGTTAGTATGTGCTGTAACAAATCTATGGTCAATGAATCACTTAGAATTTTGGGCAACATGCAATAATTGTCGTAACGTAAAAAAAAAAGAAAACGAAAACTTTTCGCACTTAGTTTTAGTATTTTCCAGTATCTGCAATACTAGTTGTACCAGTATTTACCAGTATCTTCCAGTATCCACAATACTGCTTTACCAGTTTTTCCTGTATCTTCCAGGATTGTACAAGACTGGTACACATATATTATACTTTATTGTACAATACTGGTAGTACTAATATTGTGTTCATATTCTTCACTTTATCCCATGTGTAGTTTACCAGCAAATATTAAATGGAATTGTGTTTTGTACATTGAGGTCTGTTAAGTCTACAAATGATGATAAGTGTATTGATTTTTATCTGTCATTGTTTCATTAAAAGTTACATTTTATAGGATAATGCGAAATAATTTCCCCATTTACATATGCCGTGCTTGGGTATATGTTCAAGATTTTATAACTCCTTCAGTAAACAGACAAACACATGGAACATCTTCATTTTTGTGTGGACATTGTAACATAATTCAAAGAAAGCACAGTGAGAAATAAAATCAAACTTCTGAATGACTGGTAAAAGCGCAAGAAAAGAAAATCTTCAGGACATCCTCAGGTAAGGTTTCAATCATCTCAGACTCAGCACTGAGCAGGCTTAATTTGAGACTAGCTAGAAATGTTTCCTTTTGGTGTCTGTGATTTCCTTATCTTGCACTTACATTTTGTGTACAATGGTGTTAAGATTCTCAATGTCTGGAATACTTTTTACTTGAATATGACAAATACAAAAATGTATGCTAAGTGACTGCTTTGCTAGTCCCAGTTTGTCTTTATTAGGGGAGAAACAATTCACCCAAGTTTCAATTAAATGCGATTTTTTTTTGTTCGGTTCGATTTTCAGTTCTTTAAACAAGACTGTCCATGGTCATGATGGTAGTGGGTATAAATTAGGGTCATATGATTCAAAAAATTTTTCTCATCCAAATGTAAGGCATAGAAGTTAAATGTATATGTATTTATCTTCAGAATTGGTCAAGGAAATAATATAGATAAATTCTTTTCTCTCTGTGGAATTTTTAATACATTTTTTTTAATCTGAAGTAGATTTTTCTTTGATATTTAGGGTCATATATGTCGCCGCTGATGGGCAAAACTTCCAACAGTACAAAATCGAACTTTCTTATTTTGGATCTTTCAAGTGAAAATTTATATTTAAAGAAAATGTCTTAAATTTCAAGAAAATACCATAAAATACTGCCATTTGTTTATTTTTCCTTAGAAAATGATCGCCTAAACTTGAGAAATGAACGTGTTCCCATACCGTCAAAGACTTGTGCAAATTAAAAACCTCGTAATATCACAATTTCCTTGTTGTTAACTTCCGGTGAATTGACGAGTTTCCAATTTCTTTTTATGAATGAATTACCCAATTGACCTGGAGTCAATCGGAGAAAATTGCATCACATAACATTGTGATGTCCAAAAATCTATATTGTGACATCAAAAATTTCCAGGAAAGTCACCAATTGGAAACTCATCTATTTTTCAGTTTATAGATCAGCTGTTTGAAATCAATTAATTATCATTCTTTTCTCTCTAAAACAGGTATGCTTTTTTTTTAAAAAACTACAATGATTTGCAAAAGAAATAATTCCATCAACAAATCGAGTCCGTTTTCAGTACACCTTTCGATTGAAATCTTGCTTATCTCAGAAATACACATCTGGTTTTTTATTTTAGTTGAAAGAGAAATTTAGCCGCGATGTGAATCATTGCTAGAGGGCACTAGAGATAGCAGAATCAATATAAACGAGAGGGGTATATTTTTTCCGTCAAGACATTTTTTTAAAAATAACGCCTGTAAATGTTTTAAATGTCTGTTACTTGTGTAACCGGAGAGCATGAATCTCCCTACAAAATTGATAAGGTCACCTCCGGGGATCGAACCCGGGACCTCTAGCACATCAGCCAGCCGTCTAACCGAATGAGCTAAAGAAATATTCCGTTGGCTCAGTCGATTTTTACTGGCTATATATCTACTACCTACTACAACACAGGTAGGTTGTCCTGTCACACTTGAATATTCTGTTTGATCATTGTTCTCCTTACACAAAACGGAAAATATTGGTCTAAACACAAGGCGGGTGTGCATTAATGAAAAAATCCATTTTATTGAAGGATGTCAATGCGGATGTCATCTGCTATCTCAAAACAAGTTTATAAAAATGGACAGTTGTAACAAACATAATGTTTGACAATTATTATATCATTTTGCGTTATGACCGTTACACTTTTGGTTGACAATTAATAAAGTAATTGAAACTTGTGAATACGTTTGGCGTATGTATACATTGCAACTTGCTTGCGTTGTTTTTCTTCAGTCAGCGACCACTCTAAATGACGTCAAAGGACACTTAAGTATCAATAGCAGTAACTTTCGTGATCTTTGACATATGTCAACTATTATGGGAGTTACAATGACAGACAGTGAATATCAATTAATTTTAAGTGAGGGTTTAGAACATTCACTAACGAATCAACAGTCTTAAAATGAATAGCATGGCCAATCCTATAAAAAGGTAACTTACGTGATCATTGCATTTGATGATAAAATAATGTGTCAATCATAATGGGCGTTATCGGTCAATCATAATGGGAGTTATCAGCATAATGGGCATTTCATCCGTTACTTTGTCAAGCAATTGCTTGTCACATCTCTATGCTGTTTCATATATTTAATTGATATGTTTTCATGTTAAATAGATTTAGATTACTGGTAGTGCCGTATTAGTAAGAAATTAGAACCAATACAATTTTTTTTAGTGGCATATACATGTATTATCCCTGACAAAACTACAAACAAAATTTGGTCACCATTTTCTTCCCTTGTTTTCTACAGGCATCAAGGACCTTTAAATTTGAAAAGGGCTTGAAATTGCTCACTTAAAATGCGCCAAAATAAACTCAATACACAAAAGATATTTTAAAATCATTTGCAAGAGTTCTGTCTTGCATTAAACCTTTACATAATCAAACAAATTTCTTTGACCTGTCACGTCTGTTACTTCTCAGCAGTGCTTATGTTTTCCTAATTTTTGAAAAACGGACTGTGTAGTTATTCTTTAACTTATAAAAAAAGAAATTATATATATCTGTTGTGCATAAAAAGTTTTCACTTTCAAGAAAAAAAGCATTTAAAAATTTTGATTTTGGGGAGTCAATTATCCTGTATAGCATGGACACTGTCTTACCCGTATTTCGATTCGGTTTCGATCCAGAATGTTCAGTATGTTACAAACGAAAGCTAACAACTCAACTGCAGACAAAATGACCCCTGATCAAGCTTAGTCAATGCAAATAACATATTTCCACTATAAATGTGCGTATTATATGTAACCTCTCACTATGAACTTCAAAATATTCACGAGAAATTGGCAACAGAGGCCAAAAATCTTGTTTGTTGGAGGAAATAACTCTAATGTAAACTTCTGGTTTTAGCCATATGATTAATTACCGCTAAAAAAGACCAACTACGGCCATGTAAATAAATCTGACCTGCCGACCCTAGTATTTCAGTTTGATTCAAATATGGAACATCCAGAGCTAATATATCTTAGACAGCTTTTGAACGGACAGGATTATTTACAATAACTTTATCATGTTTATTTTCTTACACTTCCAGTTTGCTTAAATCACTAAATAATAATACAGATCTAAGATAAGTTTTAAGCATCAGAGCTATAGTTGTTGCAAACAAATCACTGGATTTTTCCTAAAAAAATTTAAAAAGCACTAAAAAATGCTTTAAATATCAACTGGTACAATTTATAATTAAAGTAGTTTACATTAATTATATACACATCATAGAATAAATTTTGTCATCTGCTGAGCTGTCACTATTAAAAAGGACGCAAGAATGAATGGAATAGAAACACATCAAATCGAAGCCTATGTATCACGATATGTATTGAATTGTTCTAGATGTATTGTTACACCCCTAGTATTTATTATTTCAATATATTGATTACTTGAATGCTCTCGAGTCAAATACAATGCTTGTGTCGTTTCTGAAAAATAGGCGTACATCGATCATATGATAGGTGCACGTTGGTCTTTCTCAGAAACAAACGTAAAGGCATATGGCGTACAAAATGTCTGAAAAACTTGTTATTGGGTGTCGTCAATAATTACTACCGAGCTAATGGCTGATGTAGAGGAAGAGGGGAGATATTGGCTATATTTTTTCTTTTAAATGGGTTTGTAAACAACATTTTTTAATAATTAAAACTAAGAGACATAAAATACTGTTGTATGCCTTTGCAAAACTGTAACGGTGACTAGCTATAGGCTAAAAATTGTTAGGACTTAAGAAATCTGTTTACATGCAGGGCAATGATTTTAATAATCTAACTTCTATACCACACATAGTAAAGTTGGGTAATAACCTTGATAACATGGGCTCTGGGCCCCAGGTTCTTACCTTTTTTGATCGTGGGACTCTGGGTTCCATCACTAGGGCTCAGGCTCTAAATCTTATAACATGGAGCTCCAAGCTCCAATACAAGGGATCCAGTCCCCAGCTCCACATACATGGGCTCCGGACTCTCAGAGAGCTGTGAAGCTAGTTTTATTACCCCAGTAAATAATTAAAAAAATATTTTCCATTGCTAGTGATCTTTCCTTGTTTTTAAGCCTTTATATGAGTGAATAGTTTTTATTGATCAAATAGCAAAATGAAGGTCGGTTTGCTAATTTGCATATGACTGCCATATTTAAACAATATGGCCAACTTCTTTGTCATACAATAGTAAGGACAGGACAATAAAAACCAAATTTTACTCAATAAGTTATTTATGGACAATTTCTCTTTTCATTAATTTAACCCTACACCGGTTTTGAATTCTTTGGGCGAAATTGGCGTTTGAACTCAATAAACTGGAGGTTCCTGACAACTCTTAAAATGAAGCAGCACTTCTTTATACTCTTAACTAGATTTTGTCAAAAACCTGAAATTCTGAGATTATTCCTGGACAATAAAAACATTGAATACAAAGTTCTCTCTTTTCCTGTACATGTACTGCCACTTCTGTATAAATAGTTCTGATAAATATACTTCGTTTTTTGTTCTGTTTCGATTTGTAGGTTCCTGAAAGCAACAAAAAAACATGTTTTTTTTTTTTTATTTTCTTCACAATGACGCCATTTTCTTGGCGTGAAGTGGGGAATCAAAGTCTAAATTCAAACCCATTCCATTAACATGTACAAAATCTTGTCTTGTTATCTGCACTGGAGTGCTCTGATTTTGTAAACAAGCGATCATGTGATCATCTATGGAATGTGAGGTACCAATTGGGTAGAAAGTCATCATTTACAAAAGTATGTTGACCCAGGATGTTTTAGGAAATTGATTCTAAAATTATGTATTGTGATGTCATTGACGTCATGAATATTCATTACCTCATGAATAAAAAAAAAATGACCATGATTTTGCCATATGTTTATTTGTAATCGCTCGTAATCCCGACACACACTCGGGATGCACAGTCTAAAATAAGTAATAGTAAGATTCTGAACTGTTATTGTGTTAGTGGCTGTGATAACTCTTTCACTCTTAGAAATATAAACAATGGGAATTGTTTTTAATCATTTCGGGCTTTTTTGTACGTAAATGAAACCAAAAATTGTCAACTTCATGATTGAATTTAAGCTACTTACAACTTGTCTGCCATCTTGATTAGACGTGCGTCTTCCAAATGACAAGGTGCGATAAGGGGCTGATTTGGCCCTAAATTTCGGTGATTTTTGAAGTTGCACCTGGATATTTTCTTTTGTGTTCACTTGAAAGCTCAGATCCCACTAAAGGAAAACAAAGAAAGCAGCCACAGCCTGCTAAGCTCACCTCGTTGCGCAGCATTGTCACATGTTTCACATGTCAGTAAACAGGAATGGACTATAATCATTCTTTTTAAAAGATTCATTCATGCATAAATTGTAGTTTACAGTCTGCATCCGAAGCATTCATTGTTGTTGTCATCCCAAATTGCATCATACATACCGATATGGTTGCTAAGGGACATGTCAGTAAGCGGGAATGAACTTTAACCATTCTACCTAACCAGGTCGCTCATGCGTAAAATGTAGGTCAGAGACAGCATCCGAAGCATGCATTGTTGTTGTCATCCTAAAATGCATCATAGATACCAATATGGTTGATGTGGGCCATGTCAGTAAGCAGGAATGGACTTTAACCATTCTACCTAACCAAGTCGCTCATGCGTAAAATGTAGGTCAGAGACAGCATCCAAAGCATGCATTCCAGTCGTCATCCCAAAGTGCATCAGGCACACCAATATAGTTGATGTGGGGCATGTCAGTAAGCAGGAATGGACCTTAACTATTCTTCCTAACCGGACGGGGACGCTAGGGGTATCACATAAGCCCCCCTCACTTCGTGAGATGAGCTAAAAATTCAAATTTAGAACCCATGACGTCACAATAGGTACAATTCTGACGTCATGTTAAAGCTACTTTTGAAAATTTTCATGGAAATACAAGGAATTTGGCATATTTTCGTATGGTTTTCCTAATCGGAAATATAGATTGATTGATTGAATATTGTTTAACGTCTACTCAGCAATATTTCAGCTATATCAAGACGAGAACAAGTTTGTTAATAAATAATCACTTTGGGGTATGGAAAGGGCCATGGGACGGAAAATTCTGACTGCCACTGGAAAAGTAGGGTGAAATCGTCAAGGGCGGGGAATTTAGCCTTGTAGCCGATCACCTATGGACCACCACAAAAGAGCTTGCTACAAGGGTTCTTTAACGTGCAGGAAGCGTGGCGTTTCTTCCAACACGTGGACCTGAGTTTACATCCCATCCGAAAGATGGGTTGTGTATTTATCAATCCCGCACAACCACCGAATGGGTCCTATTTCTATATCCCGGGACCCTCGGGGTCAGCCTCCGTTTAGGAGGGGTCACACCCCGCAAGCTGGAGATACTAGGTCCTATTTCTATATCCAAGGGTTCCCTCTGGGTCTTCTGTTAGGAAGACTCATACTCCAAGCTCAGAAGATGCTGCGGGCCTATTCATAAGCCGGGACCGCGCACGGCGGCGGAAATATAGAGCACATTCAAGAACCAATTAGATAATTTACCAAATTGTTAGTACAAATGCATTAGACCTCCCAAATAAATATTTTTGTGGTTCTTGCCTGTGCTCTATGTTTCCTCTGAAGAACTAGAGGCTCAGATACTGAGCCTGAATCGCTCACCTGACAAAATGCTTACAGCAGGTGATGAAAGTGATGTTCATGCCATAGGATCCTATGTTAAAATATGTTCTGTGCTGGCAGTCTTGTCTTTTATCAGATCAAAACAATATAAGCAATCTTAGTTTGACTGAATTTGCTTCAATAATTTAAGGGCATGTAATGAAAAAAATGTTTTAAATTATGGGTACCATTCTTAATCAAGTTCGATGCTGGAAGCTATTTTCTTTGTCAGATCTCAACAAAATGGGAAATCTTTGTAAAGGACCTTCCATACATCATTTCTGTAATTTGCTTGAATTTGCTTCAATATTTTCAGAGGAGATGTTGAAAATGATGTTTTTCCCATAGGGCCCTATGTTAAACCCAAGTTCTGCGCTGGCGGCCATGTTTTTTATGGGATCGGAATGAAATGAGCAATCTTGATAAAGGACCTTCTATACATCATTCCTGTAAAGTTTGGTTGAAATTGCTCCAGTGGTTTCAGAGAAGAAGATGAAAATGTGAATTTCCCAATGTTAAACCATCTTCCGTACTGGCAGCCATGTTTTTTGTTGGATTGGAACGAAATGAGCAATCTTTGTTAAGGACCTTTACTAAATCATTCCTGTAAAGTTTGGTTGAATTTGCTTCAGTTGCTTCAGAGGAGAAGATGAAAATGTGATTTTTCCCATAGGGTCCAATGTTAAACCTAAGTTCCACCCTGGCTGCCATGGTTTTAATCGGATCGGAACGAAATGAGCAATCTTTGTAAAAGACCTTTAGTACATAAGTCCTGTAAAGTTTGGTTGAATTTGCTTCAGTTGTTTCAGAGGAGAAGATGAAAATGTGATTTTTCCTGGAGGGTACAATGTTAAACCTAAGTTCTGCACTGGCAGCCATGTTTTTTATTGGATCGGAAAGAAATGAGCAATCTTTGTAAAGGACCTTTAGTACATCATTCCTGTAAAGTTTGGTTGAATTTGCTTCAGTTGCTTCAGAGGAGAAGATGAAAATGTGATTTTTCCAATAGGGTCCAATGTTAAACCTAAGTTCCGGGCTGGTGGCCATGTTTTTATTTGGATCGGAATGAAATGAGCAATCTTTGTAAAGGACCTTTAGTACATCATTCCTGTAAAGTTTGATTGAATTTGCTTCAGTTGTTTTAGAGGAGAAGATGAAAATGTGATTTTTCCCATAGGGTCCAATGTTAAACCTAAGTTCTGCACTGGCAGCCATGTTTTTTATTGGATCGGAA
>MJUU01055215.1:0-31144 GCA_002080025.1 Modiolus philippinarum | reverse complement strand
AAGTTTTCTTTGCTTCTGTATGTGGAAATGATTTAATATTTATTCTCAACCTTCATAATGATGAGTTGTACCGTGTAAGCTATTTTCAAGTTTGTGGCGCTTCTACTTCCTGTTTGCAGATACATTAATACTTAGTTTCATATACCACTACTAATGTAAATTTTTCGTCAAAGTTTTCTCTTCTTCCAAAAGTGGAAATGATTTCATATTTGGTCTGGAGCTTCATGATGATGAGTTGTACCGTGTAAGCTATTTTCAGTTTTGTTGCGCTACTGCTTCCTGTTTACCGATACATTGGTATGTTGATACTTAGCCTAAATTAAGTTTTTTGAATAACATTAAAAGACGCAGTTGACTTTAAAGATCAGCCTTTTATTTAAACTTCTTATTATATTGGGCATGCGGGGGTATTCATTTGTGGCCCAGTGGACCACAGTACCTCTAGTTTTCTCTGGATTCCTCTTGATCTAAGCTTTCGGAAGTATGTCAACGGATTTTGCGTAGCTCTTACTGTTTCCGAGCTACAAGGGATCAAAGGGGCCAATATTGCAATTTTTCTTAATATGCCAAATCTTTATTTTTCATCGGATTTCGATGGGATTTTTTTCTCTGGATTCCTCTTGATCTAAGCTTTCAGCAACATTTTTCAACGGATTTTGTGTAGGTCACCGTTTCCGAACTACAAGGGGTCAAAGGGGCCAAAAATGCAATTTTTCTAAATATGTGAAATCTTTATTTTTCATCGGATTACGATGGGATTTTTTTCTTTGGATTCCTCTTGATCTAAGCTTTCAGCAATATGTCAACGGATTTGTGTAGGTCTTACCGTTTCCGAGCTACAAGGGATCAAAGGGGCCAAAAATGCAATTTTTCTTAATATGTCAAATCTTTATTTTTCATCGGATTTCGATGGGATTTTTTTCTTTGAATTCCTCTTGATCTAAGCTTTCATGGCTATGCCATCGGATTTTTGTAGGTCTTACCGTTTCCGAGCTACAAAGGGTCAAAGGGGCCAAAAATTGCAATTTTTCTAAATATGTCATATCTTTATTTTTCATCAGATTTCGATGGGTTTTTTTTCTTTAAATTTCTATGTCTGTAAAGTTTTAGTTGATAGTACATATTCTGCATAGCTCTTACGGTTTTTTTTTCAGTAAGTTATCAAAAGGGTTGATTTTTTCCCTATTTTGTTTCTAGCTAATAACTGTGTCTATCTTCTTTTTGTGTCCATCTAATTATTGTGTCAAGCTCTTTACTGTGTCCACATTCACTTTAAAAATTTCAGTGGTCGACATGCTGCGGTCGTATCATGCTGCGCTCGGCGTAGCCCTTTATTTACATGTTGAATTTTATTGCAATATAATATAATGTTCGAAAGCTTGAATTCTAAATAAATGATATTTACAATTATATTCTTCTATTTCATATTTATTGAAAATTTAAGGGAACTAAGACGTGCTCCAGTGGTAGTATTTATAGTGCTTTAAAGGACAGTTCTAACTTGTAACAGTTTCGAACTCTGATGAAGTAGTACAGAGAATCTAGCATTATGATAAGAAATTTACTTTCTTTCTATATTAATATGTAATTTGAAAGAGAGAGAAAAAAATTATGAAGCATGACTTCATGCTTTATGTGAACTGGTCACTTGAAACGTATATCAGAAAAAGTAATAACATTTTTCGTACAAATTGTATATTTCTCGAACTAAAATTTAACGACTCTAGTCCACATTCGTGCTTTGATTGTAGTTACACTGAAAAATAAAAAATGAATGTAAATAGCAAATAGCTAACACCAATTCAGAGACATAAAAAGCTGGGTCATACGTGGTGTAAAAAGGCATCTCGGAGTATCATGGTACGATATTATAGAAGATGATTTGTTTTTATGAAATAAAGGTAAGAACTCAAAAGTGAAATATTAAATTTTTACAATTCATGTGATGATTGCTAGTCTGAGATAGACGTAAGACGTGACTAAAAAGGTTGTCATCTATTCCAATTATTTAAAATTTGTAACAATTTATAGAGTCAAAAAAGGGAAAATACTGCTACAAGATCCTATTTCTGGGATACTGAAAATCTACTTACTTTGCCTTTTAAAATTTTTAAGTATTTCTTAAATGGCTGTGACATGGAAGCTTATAAAAATATTTATGTTGTTTACACATACCCCTGCTTGCCTAGTAACATTTAAAAAAATACCATATAATACCATATATCGTGTTCATCAATGTTAGGAATCTGCAAAATGATATTTCCCCAATGGAATGTGATATTCACCGAGGCCGCTAAGGCCGAGGTGAATATCACATTCCATGGGTTGATCAATCCTTGTATTCACCGAAATTGAAAGTCATTAACTGTTTTATTATATGACATTTCATGTTTAGATTTTATTTCAGTTTTGTCTCAGTGATCTTTACCCATATCATTGATTAAAATGCAAAATTATTTGAACATTTTTTATATTGTATTTCAAAAAATTTAAACAAGTGTATAATATAATAACAAATTGTGATAATGTAATAACAAGTTTTCAACAAATTAACAAATCAACAAAATATCAACAGTTTGGAAAATTATGGACTAAATTATCACTTTCCAAAATTATACAAATTGTACAATTAAAAAACACATAAAAATTTTTGTCATTTTTATGTGTTTTTTTAATGGTACATTTTGTGTTTTTACCTTTTAATCGTGACCAACTATACCATTTTATTTTGTTCAATAGTTAACTTGTGGCCATCGCACAACATATTTATATTTTTATATTTTAAAATTTCCAAAATTATAGTTGACTGTAATGTTACTACAGTTGGTAATACAAGGTGAAGGTAAAAATGCTAGTTGTTGTCCATTATTTACTGCAAACATTGAAGAAAAATTCTGTGTATTTTGAACCGTCGCGGGAAAAGTCCTCTCCTTTATTGTTTTTGTTTTCGGCACTGGTGTATTCATATCAACATTACTCAAATATTCATCAAAACCATCAATTACACTTATGTCACCATTCAACCCATTTAACAGAGCATCAAATTGAGAATCTGTAAAAGGCTGCATTGTTGAATCTGATAAATTAATCTCCACATTGTTATTGGCATCAATAGAATTATCGGTACATGTACGTTGAATTTTTGGCGCAGACACTTCACGTAATCTTTCTGAATTTGTATGAGACATCGATTTTTTAATTTTCGCTGCTGTATAACCGGTATATGTTTTCAGACTTGTTTCTGACTTGTGACCCGTGACACTCATTATGTGTCTGTTGGCATACTTCCTATAGCGTCTAGGACATGGACAGATGTAGCCCTTAAGGAATGATTTGTGTAGCGACGAAACAGTTCAGCCTTTTCAGATATTTGAACCATAAAGTTACCTATAGTATTATGTCCTAATGCAACTTTATCATACCACGAAATACCGTTTTTCTTGGTGCTAGGTCTTTGGTTTAAGCGATTACAGTTCGGATGCAGGTGCCTTTTATACTTCATAAATGTTTTCACGGGCCACATATCATCATCTGAAAAATGAAATGGAGACACCTGTATTATATATGTATATTTGTAGTTCAAAGATAGATAATTTCATATTCAAATTCCTTGCGCAGTAATCCAGATTACAGCAATTTCATTTGTATTTTTTATTGCCCTATTCTTCAGATTATTGTTTGTTTAGTACAATGCATATCTGTCCTTTTTGTAATTTTCAACTGTATTATATCTACATGTACATGTACTAAAATTTTGATTTTCATAAAAGGAAATTTAGACTTCATTTAAACTTACCTGGTATACTATACATACGTCCATCTGCAGTGTTTGAATCATCTTGGTGATTTTTGGTCAATTCATGGGGGGATGATGATCTACACCTCCTAAACCATTCCTTTTTAGATCCTTTACTGCAGCGCTGAATGCCTTGTTAGAGTTATTAAAATCAATTTCATGAATGATATCATAAGAATTCAGATTTGAAAGATGTCTATTAATTCCATGTCTTGTACTAAAAAGACTGCTTTTCTTGTATAACGAACCATTTTCCTGACGTGCTTCTGTGTAGAATTTAGCGAGTATATTGTCAAGGTCCCCTTTCGTTAAAGTTTCGAAATCTTGAGACAGCTGTTTTTCCCTCAAATAAGCCCGAAACTTTCTTACGGAAGACTCAGTAGCTTTCTTTGTATTTTTAGCGTCCTTGTCGGTCAACAACTGCTTAAATTCTGTCTCATTCAAGGTAGCAAACCTACCAGACGACCGTTCGTCTTCCATAAGTGTTTATTTTGATAGCCGACATCAGTCTGTAAAGTAGCTTTTCATTGGCCGATAAGAAAAAATACCACATTTTCGATTGGCTGTTACTTTTGCACTGAAGGGAAACACCTGTTCTATTTTAAGCGGCGTAGAAGAGCTTTGGAATGTAATGGGCCATTCCATTTAATATCTGACAAGGGGGGTTGATGGGGCGTTGTAAATCTTACCCCCTCAGAATTTGTTTTCACAAAATAAAAACCCATCAGAAATGCCCCAAAATACAGACACCCAGAAATATTTGGAAAAAGAGACCCCTCAGAAATTACAGGCCTTAAATATTTTCCCATCAGAAATGCCCATCAACCCCTCATAAATGACATTTATATAACAACATCGCTGTTATCCAGAGGATAAGAAGTGTTGATGGCCGGGATGGGATAAAGTATGGAAATATCCCCTTATTGATGGGATGTACAAATTGAAGAAAATTAATTGACATGCTCTTATACAAATCAGTTGCTATACAGGCTCAAACAGTTTTCTTTATCTAATTAGTATCCAAAGGCCATGTGAGCTTTTGCCATAACTTGGCGTCCGTTGTCTGTCTTCCGTCCGTCCGTTAACTTTTGTTCAAAGATCTTCTCCTCTTAAACTACTGGGCCACTACTACCTAAACTTGGCCTGAATCATTACCAGGTTTTGCACTTTCAGGTTTGTGATTAAATGCCCGTAGACCAAACAAAATGCCTGCTGTTACTCTAATTAGAACATAGGGGTAAATTGCTGTTTTATGCAAATAACTCAAAAACTATTACAGATATAAAAAATTTGACATGGGGGTAAAAATGATCAGCATGATGAGGTCTACACGCCCTGCAATTTTGGAGAATATCCGATGACACGTCTTGAAATTATTCCCCCTTTTCCATGAAATTTTCATTTTTTTGGGTTACTTTTCGTCATATATATTGAAAATAATAGAAGATAGAGGTGAAGTTTAAATTACAACTAGAGAATGTGTCTGTAAGCCACGGATGCCCCGCCAAAAGATTAATCGCAAAGGATTACTTAACCAAAAAATGGAAGTCAAAGCCACTTAATTGTCATTGATGTGGGCAGTACTCCCCAAGGCAATTAATTTGATGAAATATCATTGTCCTATAATGTGTAGTTGTTGATAAAAAATTGAACTTTAACGCAAAACTTAACCAAAGTCACTGAAGCATAAAATGTAGGTCAAAGCCACCTAATTGTCAATGATTTGGGTAGTACTCGTCAAGGCAATTGATATGATGAAATATCATTGTCCTATAATGCGTAGTTGTTGAGAAATGGACTTTAACACAAAACTTAACCAAAGTCACTGAAGCGTAAAATGTAGGTCAAAGCCACCTAAGTGTCAATGATTTGGGTAGTATTCATCAAGCCAATTAATTTGATGAAACATCATTGTCTTATAATGTGTAGTTGTTGAGAAATGGACTTAAACGCAAAACTTAACCAGAGTCACTCAAGCATGAAATATAGGTCGAAGAGTCAAACTACCTAGTGAACTATGTAGTACTATCAAAGATCAATGTACTGACCTATCATCATTGCTCTACCTCAGTTTCTGAGAAATGGACTTTAACGCAAAACTTAACCGGACGTACGGACGTACGGAAGGACGGACAAGGGTAACACTATATGCCCCTTCCTCATTCGTGGGCGGGGCATAAAAATAGGCATCAAAGAAAGATCGACTTTGCTGTAATTTTGAAGAAAATCTGACGACCCATATAGGAGTTAATGCCGCTTTTTCTTTGAATTTTCACGCTTTTTGACGTTTTTACTTCTATTTTGAAAACTAGTTGAGAAAAAGGCTAGGTGTTAAGCTTATCAAGGACTACAATTTCTATATCTCCAGCAGTTTCGCATCTCATCCAAGATGGCTGCCAGCTTTACATTGGACCCTATGGAAAATACATTCAAAGATCTTCTCTTTTGAAACTGCGGAGCCAACTCGAACCAAACTTAGTCACAATAGTCATTAGGTGGTCCCCTTTAAAGTTTGTGATTTTTATGATTGTACCTCATCCAAGGTGGCTGCCAGTACAGGACATACATTTGTAGTTTAACAAAGGACCCAATGGGAAATGCATTCAAAGATCTTCTTCAATGAAACTTTTGAGCCAATTTGAACCAAAATAGAACACAGCTGTCCTTTGGTGGTCCCCTTCAAAATTTGTGATTTTTACGTAAGTACATGGGGGACATGGTTTAACATTATGTTAAACCATGTCCCCCCATGTACTTACAACAAAATAGGGATCCTATAGGAAATCTTCTCTGAAACTACCAGGCCGATTTGAATCAAACTTGGTCACAATAGTCCCTTTAAAGTTTGTGATTTTTATGTTTGTATCTCATCCAAGATGGCCCCGGCATGGTACATAGTTTAACTTTACATAGGGACCCTATTATCCTCTGACACTATTGAGCCAATAGGACCCAAACTTGGTTACAGTTGTCATATGGTCGTTCCCTTCAAAGTTTGTGATTTTTGTCTTCCTACCTCGTCCAAGATTGAAACTGTAACATCTTGTGAGCTGATTCATAGTACATTTGTATGAATAATAATGGATGGTCTTTTGGTGACAGCGAATAAAACCAGTAACCAGGTGAGGGATACAGGCTCATGTGAGCCTCTATTTTTCCCCAGCACTTAATGTGGTCACATTCTAAGTAAACATTTTCCCACATTGAACACAGTTTGCTGTTTCTATAAAAAAGAACCAGAGGATGACATGCCTCCATCGAAGGTTGAATCAAACAGTGATTTCTTAGTAATGATATTTATTTATTTTGTCTCTAAGACACATATGATTCACCGGCTAAGCACATGTAACTATATAGACAAACTTTATATCCTTTATTACTAAATCACCAAAATAAATGACTAAGTCCAACAAAGCATATTTTTGACAAATGAGTCAAAATAAAAATCCTTACCACATGCACAACATGCACAATATACACGTACCCTCTATTACTAATTCACCCAAAAATGACTAAGTTCAACAATGTATATTTTTAAGAAAAATGCACCAAGATCAAAATCCTTTTGACATGCACATCTTTAATATAGGACAATTAATCTGCAAAAAATCTTCCTAGCATTAAAACTGTAGGAGGAGTTGCGCGGACAAACTATGTACCCTATATGAAAAATCACAAAAATGACTAAGTTCAACAATGCATATTTTTGGCAAAAATGAACCAAATGAAAAATCCTTACCGCATGATCATCTTCAATATAGGTACAAATGATCTGCAAAATAAAAACTTCTTAGCCTCAAAACTGTAGGAGGAGTTGCGCGGACAAACTATGTACCCTCTTTGAAAAATCACAAAAAATTTCTAACTTCAACAATGTACATTTGTATATTTTTAACAAAAATGAACCAAAATCAAAATCAAAATCCTTTCCACATGCACATCGTCAATATATGTCATGTATGTACAAATGATCTGCAAAATAAAAACTTTCTGGCATAAAAACTGTTGGAGGAGCTGCGCATACAAACCATCTACCTCCCTCGGACGGAAGACGGATGGACGGACGGACAGGGGTAAAACAATATGCCCCAGACTTTTCGTTGCGGGGCATAAAAAAGATTATCAAAAAAAGTAGTCCAAGATCTGTAGACACTTTTGTTTTTTTGTAATAAGTTCCAGTTGACCAATCCTTATGAAATTTTAACACAGTGTTTCTTGACACAAAAAGAAGGCTGTGCCCTCCTGTTTTAAAAAAAGGGGGCCAAAAAGGGCAAATTGTGTGTTTTCACATATTTGGCTGTAGAATTTTTTTATTATTTATTGGATTTTAATGAGGTTTCTATCAGTGTGTTCCTAATTTAATTTACTATCAGGGGTATTCCAACGGATTTTACGTGGCATGTATGGTTCATGAGATAAATGGGGCCCAAAAGGGGGATTTTCAAAACTTTCATTTTATTTATTTTTAGTCTGATTTTGATGCAGTTTTTTGCAATGGTTTCCTTTTGAAAATAAATATAGAGCTGCACCATCAGATTTTTGACAACATGTTTGTTTTCCGAGCTATGAGGGGTCGAATGGTGATAAAATTGAAAATTTGCAGATTACCTAAAATTTTCATTTTTCATCAGATTTCGATGGGATTTTTTTCTTTGGGTTCCTCTTGATATAAGCTTTCAGGAATATGTCGATGGATTTGGTGTAGCTCTTACTGTTTCCGAGCTACAAGGGGTCTAAGGGCTGAAATTACAATTTTCATTTCAAAATATGTAAAATCTTTTATTTTTGTATTGGATTTTAATGGGGTTCCTTTCTTAGGATTTCTCTTATGGTATAGTTAAAGTAGTATGTTGACCAATTTGACATACCTCTTACCATTTCCGATATATACAAGGAATTATCAGGGCTAATTTTTATTTTCCTTAGTTTGTGTACATCTAATTACTGGGTCATTTTTAGCTCTTTACTGTGTCCATTCAATTACTGTTTCAAGCTCTTTACTATGTCCTCATTCATTTTGAATTACACTTGTTTCAAATTTCAGTGTTCGACATGCTGCAGTCGTATCATGCTGCGCTCGGCGTAGCCCTTTATTCTAGTTTATTTATGTTTTTGCATGAAAGACAGCTTGATAATAAAACTTGTCCAAAAATTGTTTCCTAATAGTTTTCCAAAGATTGTAAAATTATAATGAAATTCACCAAAATTGTCTTCACATTCACACAAAGTACAATATTTACTCCCTCTTAATGATTGACCACCTGCCTGTTTCAATTAATCTATGCAGGCTTCCAGTTATAAATCTACAAAAAGAAATTCTATCTTAATTTGACAGATTATTTAAATAATTTTAACTTGATTATTAATTAATTGTAGATAATTATAATTTTTATTGTTAGACCTCATTTGATCAGAAATGATTTTTCCTATCCTATTTTTTATAGAGAAAGTAAATTAAAAAAATGTTCAGTTTGTAGAACCAGCAGGAAAATGATGTTTTCACAGGGCTAACCCCCCTTTCTTATTTTTCATATTTGTACAAAATCATTATTGATTGATTGAATTGGTCAAATTATTTTTTGTCTCAGACTTTCATCATTTAATACCATCTGTAGCACTCAAAAGAAACTATCTTGAATTTTCAGTGGCCCCTTTGTGCTGATTTGACATATGCTATTTAACTTTACTGAAAACTATTTAACCCATGAGGGTTGCTAAATAATACATTTAAACATTGACAAAAAATATGAAAAAAATAAAAAGCAAGACAGTATTATTTCGATATGACAACAGTAATCTCCAAGTATAATTTATCATATTTTTGTATCAATAATGAAAAATCTTGTCATTCCTTATTATAAGTTATTGAAATATCCTAAAATAATATTTTCTACACATTGAACCAAGGAACCAATAGTACAAATAGATATTAACTTTCATCTCAGCATGTTAACACATTTTACTGATTAGAACAGAGATAAATGAACAAATGATGCATAGACTGGATCAGTTCTTCTAGTATTTGTTTATCAGCATGTGGTCATTGGACATAATCTTAGTTGCTGATAACAACTGAAACACAGAATGATCATTTATATATATGACTGATAGAAACTAAATTTGTAATTTTAACAAGGGCTACACATAGCCATATATCCCTGTTGCCCCAGCAATTTGAAACCCCACATATTTGTGGTAAATTTTAAAGTTAAGAAGGGGCATAACTTCTACAAAAAATTTTGACCAGGACTCATCTTCAAGCTCACTTGAGGTATTCTTCGACTAAAGCTTCTGTATAAATATTATCCAATGCCAATGAGAAATAAATTTGCTAGAATGCTTACAAGTATATTTTGTCAATTTTCAAAGTTAAAAAGGGACATAATTCCACCAAAAATATTCAACAAGGACTCATCTGGGAACTCACTTGAAGCATCCTAGATGTAAAGCTACTAAATATCATTTAAATATAATGAGAAATAAATCTTTTAGAGCACTTACAAGAATATTTTGTCAAATTTCAAAGTTAAAAAGGGGCATAACTCCTACAAAGATACTTAAGTAGGACTCATCTTTTAACTCGCTTGAGTCATCCCAGAACTTGAGCTACTGTGTAAGTATTATCCAAATCCAATGAGAAATAAATTTTCTTAAGTGCTTACAAGGATATTTTGTCAATTTTCAAAGTTAAACAAGGGCATAACTCCTACAAAAATACTCGAACATGGCTCATCTTTGAACTTGCTTGAGGCATTCTAGATTTAAACCTTGGAATACGGGGACGTGCGGCAAATTTGGGTGCTTATTTTACAAGTTCTAGTATTTATTTGATGGTCATTTTTCCCCATTAATATTTAATAAGGTCTATCATCAACACATCTGGTATTAATTTGGGATGTCTTTTCAATATATTGCGGGAAGATTTATTAAAAAATATCAATTCTGTTATGAATTAACAAATTTAATGTGCCATATATAAGAATTGCATTTTCCTCTTCGAATCATACAATAAATTTACACTGTACATTAATATTTTTATGGGTGTCATCAGAAGTCCATTATAAGTAGAAGTCAGCAACTCGTAATACATCAGTAGACGTCGTTGTCCCCAGACTACCGCTGTGATTCAAGCGAGATTTCGTGCGAGAAGACTAAAAATAGTAACTAAAACTATTCATGGCCAGAAAATAAATGTTGCATGATGGGTACAGTTAATATATGCAAAATCAACAGGGACAGTTTATATTCGCAGCGTGTAAGGCTCTACCCCATCAGTTTTCAGATAAATGTGATAATTAATTGATAACCGATTAATGACAGATGTCTCTATATAAAACTACAAAATAGATACTTATATGCATACAAAATAAACGGTTAAATCAGAATTTGAAATAATAGAAAATATAATAATAATGGAAAAAAAACTTTCCAATATAGCAAGTTTTTGTACTATGTAGAGAAAGTAGACAGAATTGCGAAAAGTAATGTATACATGTTCAAACATTGTTTCTTTTTTTTTTCATTTTGTGAACTTTTTTTGCTGATCAAGATACGGCCTCGATATACCAACACTAAAACTATAGCTAGTATGCTAAATATCTCGAAATTACTTTTGGTGAGGTTGTTAAAATAACTTTAGTTTGTATTAATGCAATAAAATGCGTAACGATATATAAAAGAACTGATCCTAGCTATCTACAATGTACTTAGTATAAAAAAGTAGGGTCGCAGAAATTGTCTCGACAAAAATATTTTTTCGTGCCGCATAGCAAACAAGAGTATTATGTTCTCTAAACGCTTTCGCGTGAATAATGCGAATTATAATATCAGCACATGGTACTAAATACGTGTGGCATTGCTGTGTAATTTCAAATTCTTTTTGATGACCATTTCTTCTTCTATTATTTTCTCGAAAATCCACATACATTCACAACATTATACAGTCAATAAATTTATCGTATAAACTTTTGGGAGGAAAAAAAGTTTTAAAATGAATCATTTTTCATTTTGAAATTTCCATATCAATCTTGCTACAAATTTCTTCAAATTATGATAATAATTCGAAATCTTTTAGCATTATTTTCGACGATAAACTTCCATTCAATTGTGTTTTCCTATTTTTGACAGAATTCTACCCTGGGTGGGTTGAACAGTGTTGACATTTCTCATTTTCACATGTTCGAACTTAAATGATTAAACGACTGTGATTAATTAACAAGTACTTGTTTTTGTGATAACACTTTTATCCATTATTCCATACTATACGAACCAGATTTGGAGGAACTCCCGTAGACAATTTTACTGATAACGGCCTAATCTGGGGACAATGCCGTCACAATACATATTGAACGAGTTGCAGACTTCTACTAATAATGGACTTCTTGTGTCATACATTAGGGCAGTATTTAATAAGATCTAAAAATTAAGAGATCAAGACCGATTTCATATAAATGTTAACCGCATAGATTGATTCAGGGGTTTTATACCCATCTGAGGGGGGGGGGGTGATACGTTCATTACAACAGGAAATATTTCTCAGCTGTAAAACAGGGGGTATTTTTCACACAACCTTATAATGAACTTTTCATCTTTGGCATTAACAAGGTACTTTATGCCTTACTTTCCAAAGTAGAGAGAGCAGGCAAACACTAGGTTCCGCGAAACCTTTACAAATTATTTTTGTTTTTGTCTCTGTTTCATATTGTTGTTTAAATTTTATATTATTTGTAATGAAAATATCTGCTTCACTAGATGAAATAAAGTAAGAAAATATATCTTAAAAATCTCTAACATAAAATTCCTCTCTGTCTGAAAAGGGGGGATGGCGGTTTCATTTATATATCTAACAGTTACATAGGTTCACTCTGCATGAAAGTAACTCATTGGAATTTACACCACAAGTATTTACTGCCTTTCACATCAACATCATGACATGTATTTCATGTTCTTAAAGCACCATGGAATAACACAAGGAATGAATGAAATAACAAGGTCATATCAGCAGGAGTGCTGGTTACATAATTGCAACTTTACATAGTAATTATCTCTGTACTGACCACTATCATCCCCATATGTTTATCAGAAATTAAGACAAATCTGTATATCACCAATTTTATAGTATTTCAATTCATATTGGAATGATAATATTTAATTCTACATGGCTATATTAATGCAATCAGCATTACATAAACATCTACCTTTTTGCAACTACATGTATTTAATTTTTGGAGGGGTCTATGAGTTTTTGTATGTTGAAGATATCTTTTTGGCAAAAATGAAATAATTTTATTTCTTATCGTGGTGTAGGACATTTCATACCAAGTTTTAACCTTCTACATTGAAGATTCCAGGTTTTTAAAAAAAATAATTATTTGATTGATTTTTGTTCTTCTAATTTCCAGAATAAAAATCTATCTTGTGTTATTAACACAACAAAGCCAATCCTATATGCCCCCTCCCCCTAAAATGAAACATAGCGGATTTATAATGCTGGAGCTAGAAAAATTGACATTTTGGACTGCACATAGGTGTTAACTTCAACTTTATCAATGCAAATACACTCTTTTTGTTTAAAGAAAATTTTGTATAAATCAGGTAAAACATGAAATATTTGAGATGATTTTCTGACAGGTGTACGCTCAATTAGTGTCTCATTTTGTTTCAAAAAGGTACAAACTAATTAGACTTGCATGTATTAGATTAAGTTGGTAAAATAAAGAGAGAAAAAAATCCATAAAAGTGAAAATTTTGAATGATGGCAAATTATAATCTTTTCTTTGGTGTTCATAAATTTGAAGTTTAAAAAAGAAATGTTACTCATCTTGAACACAGAGTACAAATGTTCCATAATCTTTACTGATGCAGAATATTTTTATATGGACCAGGTTCTATATGAAGACAATGGTGAAAATTTGTCTGTTTTTAAAACTTAATTCTGATGAATAATTTTAAAGGCTCATATTACATTTTAATTACTTTTAAAAATTATTTGATTTGCCTTTATACATGTAACATAATAAAAGTTTGTAAAGTTTTACTGTTCTTAATTTATCTTTCTACTTACTAAGTGTTTCATGAAACATTCTTTTTTAATTTTACATCCAGCCAACATAAACAACTTTATAATCAGGTAATGCCACTCTTTAACCCTATTTCGCAAAGCAATGTCGCTATACAGATAACGCCTACATGTCTCCAATAGTTTTCCAGGAATTTCCAGAAATTTTTATTGCTTGATAAAAAAATCCAAACAATTTTATGCTACAAATTTAGTTATTATCATTATTATAGTTCCAGACATTTAAATTTTCCTCACAGAAAAATTTCCATGGATTTTTTTACATGCATCTCTTCCATAGGAAGGGTGTGGATTATTTCTTGAATAACCAAGAAAAATAACCCCTCAGATTTCCACCTCAATTTGTAACAGAATATAATTTCCACCATAAGATTTGTTCCAAAGGAAAAAAAATATTACATAAAATTTGTTCCATTGGAACAAATATTATGATATTTGTTCCTAACGGAATAAATGCTATATTTGTTCCAAAAGGAAGAAATATTATGCCAATGTAAATCATGGAACTTTTGTCAGGTTGAACAAATATATGTTTACAACATTAACCCTCTCCTAAGATAGTAAGGCAAAACTTAAAAGAGGGACCCCTCAGAATCCTCAATCACCCCCTAAACATATTAAAGCCATTTCCATGATCTTCAGCACGAAGCGCACAGTGTAGTCAAGTCGAGGATCTGGAAAAAGAAGTGTCAGAAATACACAAGGGTTTTTTCAACACCCCTAAGAAATATGACCTATTACTTTTCATATCCTTCAGAAATAAAATATATAAATGGAACCCTCAGAAATAAAATTATAAATTGGGACCCCTCAGAAATGAAAAATATGAACCCCTCAGAAATCACCATCAACCCCCCCTCTTCAGATATTAAATGGAATGGCCCAATGTTCACCTCGCGTGACATTTGGCGCTGTGAACATAACGTTATATTCTAACAAAATTAAGACCTCTCAACCAATAGAAATTAACGAAAATGTACTGTCATATAATAAATGCTTTAAAGCCAATTTAGATATATAAGCATCAATTCTTGACTTTTTATCCCTTGATTAATAGAAGAAATACCTATGAATGTACAAGAGTGGATAACAGGAAACACCTAAAATGGCTGAAAATTACAATCACATGCCACAATTTGCCAGGAAACTACACAGGAAACACACAAACAAGACAAAAGACAAAGTTTAACGTAAACAACGATTGGAACTCGGGACAGCCGGACTTGTTACCGGCACTAGCAAAAGCAAGCAGTTGGGCTTTGAGTAGATTTTATGATGTAAATTAAAAAAAGGACGATTCTAAAATCTAAAAAATGTGCTTTTTAAAAAATATACATATGCTTAAGCGACTGAAAAGCAATGAATTGATATCCAAATAGGACAATAAAAAAATATAAGACTCTCAAATAATCTTTTTGATAAGATAATTTGATTCAAAATATTACACACACTGGCAAACTGATGCCGAAGGAAATAAGGAGAAAAGGTGAAATTAAAAAAAATACGGCAATTCAGATTTGATTAAAAAATAACCAAGATGACAAAGATAAAAACAAATAACCAAAATGAAAAAGAATGAAGGTAAAAAAGCAGAATGATTATACTGTATGATCTTACCTGTCGTCAGGCATTTGTATGGTACAGTTGTTTGGTAATTTAGCATTAATTTACTGTTTTCTGTAAATTTTAGAATAATGCGTAGTATCAAATACTAACTTAATTTTGAAGAAAAGTAACCTGCATAGAATAATATGATCTGAAATATAAGATATGTATATATTATGGCAATAGATTTAGTGTTTAAGGCGATATTGCTATAAAACTTTTGATTGTATTGTTTTTTTTCTCGTGAAATTAGTTTCTTTGCAAAGAAAGAATGATCGAGTAAATATCAGTTCAAATTATTTTACAATATTAAGCTTGAGTATATCTAATAACCTACACCTTGGTCATGTAAATCCTACCTCGACTAACGGAGAACGACCCTCTGTAAAATAGAATATATGCATGTGCATAGCGAAGTTAAACTAGGAAATTAGTAAGCTTTGTAAATCTTGATATTAAATTTTCTTCGTTTTTTGTTTGTTGTTTGTTATTTGTTATCTATTTAACTAAAACAAAGAGACATACTAGAGTGAATGTCCCATTGGTGCCAAGGATTGGTCATGGTTGTCTGCACGTTTGAAGCTGTACTTTTTTTTATTAGAATATGTCCGTTGGATGCATTTTCAGGGAGACTAATACTTATTAGTAAATTGAATTTCTTCCGTGTTAACCTTTGTCCTTTTATTTTTTTATCCTCTGTCAACTTTTCAATATTTTTTGTATGCTTTTTAAATGACCATTTGGGTAACTCCTCGGTATTTTGTTAATTTGTAACAATAATCATTCAAGACAATCGTTGAAAAATTAAATGGGCATGAGGAACTTACAATCTAGATACTAAATACTACTTAAATCAATTTTTTGTAAGGTTCCTTTGAAAAAAAATTGGCAGAGATTCTTCTTTTTTAGCTCCCCTGGCTATGCCAGGTTGAGCTTTTGCCATCACTATGTGTCCGTCGTCCGTCTGTCCGTCCGTCAACAACTTCAAAAATTTTCTCCTCTGAAACCACTGGGCCAAATGTAACCAAACTTGACTTGAATCATCACAAGGGTATAGCATCTCAAAATTGTGTTCGATTAGTTGGCTGGTCTAACAACATGGCCGCCATTGCTAAAAATAGAACATAAGGGTAAATTGCAGTTTTTGGCTAATAACTCGAAAACCGTTACAGATATCAAAAATCTGACATGGGGTTAAAATGATCAGCATGAGATCTACCCATTGTGCAATTTTGAAGAAAATCTGAAACCAATCTCGGAGTTATAGCCCTTTTTCCGTTAAATTTTCAAAATTTTTGCATTTTTTATTCTATATTTCAAAAAGTGTAACAGATAGAGATCAAGTGTAAATTGCAAAAATGTTCAGCATATCTAAATCTACCCACCCTGAAATTTTGAAGAAAATCCATAAACTCTTGTAGGAGTTATTGCCCTCTTTCCCCGAATTTTTAAAATTTTCGTATCTTCATCTTTTATATCCAAAACAATAAAAGCTGAAGGTTAAGTGTAAATTGATGAAATGTTTGCCATGCTGTTGCGACTTCAAAACCGGAGTTGAAAATTGTTCGTTGATCGCCATTTTCAAAATGGCCACCAAAAAAAGGCGGGTATTTCAACATTGTCCGATTTCAATGAAATTTGGTTTCCGAATAGGTCTTGATGTCGCAACTTCAAAACCTATGTTAAAAATTGTTCGTTGACAGCCATTTCTAAAATGGCTGCCAAAAAAGCGGGAAAATTCAACATTGTCCGATTTCAATGAAATTTGATTTTCAGAAAGGTCTTGATGTCGCAACTTCAAAACTGATAATAAAAATTGTTCGTTGACCGCCATTTTTCAAATGACTGTCAAAAAAGGCGGGAAAACTCAACATTGTCCGATTTCAATGGAATTTTATTTCCAAATAGATATTGATGTTGCGACTTCAAAACCGATGTTGAAAATTGTTTGTTTACTGCCATTTACAAAATGGTGTCTTGACTTCAAAACTGGTGTCGAAAGTGGTCCTTAGCAAGAACGTTTTTTGTCAAAAAAGCCCAACAAAGAAATATAGTAAAACAGTACAAGATATTGGAGGTGTTCGAGCTATGAAAGTTTGAGAAACTGAAGATCAACTGTATAACTTACAATAATACCTTGATTGTGGCAACTGAAAGCCAGTTGGGCGATACAGGCTCGTGGAAGCCTCTAGTTTCTTATTTATGATGAAACTAAAATGTACACCAACTTCGATATTTTGCAAGTTATACATATTTCTAAAATAAAAGCATAAAATTAAGCAGAATACTTTTTGTTTTAATTTCAGTTTTCTTGTTTGGATTTGATGACACTACTATCCATTAAAACCTATTTCAGACCATCATTCAAAACAAATTTTGGTAGGGGTTCCCCTTATAATTAAAAAAAAAAGCAACGGCAGTAGAATACCGAAGTAACAAAGCACAGGATTACATCAATCAAAGTCCAGAGACAAGGCAAACGCAAGAACACCAGAAGACACCACATGCGCACAAAACACATAAACACTAGATATACGACACAAAAAACTAAAGCACTAACAGTGTGACATCAGGTGCTCCGGAAGGGTAAGCTTGTCCTGCCATGCATACAGCACCCCTCACTCAGTCAGTGAAGCATTTAAAAGTTTGAAAGGTCCGTGTTGTAGCTGTTGGCCAATTTCATTTTCTAACCCGTAGACAAAACCAATAAAAATCCATGGTACATGTTACTTCTCTAACCCTCAAACAGTACCAAGGTAAAAATTTGGGAAGTTTCTGTAAATCTCTTTAGTATTCAGACAATAAAAGGACAAATCGGTACTACAAACATAACTAACGGAGACAAAACTAAAATATACAAGACAACACAAAAAAGTGTGAACCCCCATAAAAGTAATACATATTGCTAAAATTAAAGTCCCTCTTTCAAAAACTGGGACACATATTGCTGAAATCTTTTTTCTAAATTTTTTTCCTTTTCCTTTTTCCTTTTTTTTTATGTCAATTGAAAGCTCCACTATCCATCACAAATCACCATTCAAACTATTTTTGGCATCATTTCTTTTTATAATGTAGTTTATAAATATTGCTGAAATCAAATATTCCGAATACCCCTTTAAATAAAATTATACTGAAGTAAATGACAACTATACTTGTCGAATGGATAATATCATGAGACATTATTCTGCGCATGATTTTGTTTTATATTTACAACTTATGATCGGCTCAACATTGTTAGATCTGTAAATTTGTATTAGAAAATTTTTGGTAGTTTTCCTCTCCTGGACTCGAACCGTCGCTGTAGTGACATTTATTGAAACACCGCCTGTTTTTATTCCTGTCTACATCTTGGTGTTGCCTGAGGGTCTTCAACCAAAGGTGAATAGTAGAGAGGAATCAATGTCTTTCGACAATATATGTACTGTATTGCTAAAATCTGTTTCTACAATTTCAGTTTGGATTTCGCGGGAACCAAAAGTTCCATTTTCCATTGCAACCCATTTCAGACCACTATCAAAAAATTGGACAGGGATTCTCCTTCTATATTGCTGAAATAAAAAAAATATACATAACAGGATACCTTTCTCTAGAATTTCTAGTTCTGTTTCCATTTAAACCGAAAGCTCCACTATACATTACACCCCATATCAGATCATCATGCAGGAGTTTCCTTTAAAATCCAAATATTCCGAGTCCCCCTTTAAAACAAACTTTTCCAGGGATTCAAATTATAATCTTGTTTTGATTTGTTACTCTTTCTAGTATACGAAATCTATTAAGAAGTATTTCTAATGAAGTTTCATATGTAAGTAGGCTTGATATCATAGTCCAAGGAATGTTTGGTCTTAGCTAGCTATCAGTAACTGCGAGCATTTGTAAGGACAGTACCCGTGTGTACTGTCCTCATGTTTTATCTACCTCACTGTAAAGGTACTCGTCTTGATAAGTTGGACTTTTTTCTAGTTTCATTTTTACTGGGAGTATTTTTGTATTAATTTTTAGCCATTCACCACACATAGGGAGGGGTTAAGATCCGAGAAAACGAGTTTAACCCCAGCGCAATTTTTGTGCCTGTCCTAAGTCATGAATATGTTGGTCATTGGCTTGTCGTTGTCTTCTAATAAAATTTTAGTCACTTGGTATTCGGGTTATTCCATTTGGTTTATTTCTATTGATTTATTCACTTTTTTTCACTTTTGAGGCCATTTGGGGCTTGCTATATGTTGTGAGGTTCCTCACTGTGTTGAAGACCGTACGTTGACCCCTAGATGCTTTGTTTTGGGTCGTTTTAATCTGGAGTTCTGATTTTGTCTTCTTGACAATTACCCCATTTCCTTTCTTTCTCATAATGATACTTAAGTTGCTACTTTTAGCTGTTGCTTGTCATGGCAACAAAATCAGGAAAATAAAATTGTAGGGAAAAGTATTCTAGTACATTTTTTTAAAGGTATTGGCCACATGTTAAAACAAGATTATAAGGAGAATCATTGGCAAAATTTGCTTGAAAGGGAGGAGGACTCGGAATGTTTTGATTTTCAGCCATTTGTATAACCTTTATTATATAGGGAACCCCTGCCAAATTGTTTGTATGATTGTCTAATTTGGGTTGTAAAGTATATTGGTGCTTTCGGTTTCCATGAGAACAAGAAACCTAATATTTTAGAGAAAAGAATTCTGCTATGCATACTTTTTTTTATTTCAGCAAAGTAAACGTTTTGACTGATATGAAACAATCAGAAATTATCTAAGAGTAATATAGACTTAGATAACCAACAACCCCAGTTTCAATTAAGGGTCCAGTCCATTAAAGCATGTAATTTTACTGACCTACTCGGTATCTATCAAAAGAAAGAGATGTAAAGTTAAATGTAAGCAAATTAAGGGACTCTTGGTGAAAATAAGACTTTTGTTCTGTAATTTGAGAGAGAAAAAAAAACTTATAAAATATGACATCTATATGTAAATGAAACGGATCGTTTAAGACGTATATGAAAATAAGTAAAATCATCAAGGTGACCAAATAGCCCTGAAAAAAATCATGTTTCACAAAGGTTGAATCAGATCATTATATTAAACATTCGCTCTTTGATTTTGATTAGAAAACTTCAAAGTAAAAATGAGCAAAATGGAAAACGAAGCAAAATTTCAGGAAAATAAAGATCTGGGTTTTAAGTGGTGTACAAAACATATTGGTGGATCATGGTCAAATATAACAGAAGCAGATTTTAAGTTTGGAAAATTAAGGTAAGAATTTAAAAGTAAAATGTATCATTTTTTAAATTTTTATGTGTTGTTGGTCAGAATGAAATGTATGACAAAATTTGATAAAACTACCACCAATCCGAATATTCATCTCAAGAACAAGTAAAATGAAATTAGTAATTGTGACTTAAATGCTAAATACCAATTAGTAGACACACTGATTCATGAGGTAGGTTTGAGATAGTAGTAAGAAAGTTGTAACATAAATATTGATTTCAATGACAGAAAAGATTCATAGATGATTCATAAAGATTCATAAAAGCATGGGTGTAGCGTTGCTCGACAACTAGCAATGAATTCCACTCAAACCGGTGCTAGGGGGCGTCTTGAACTTGCTATGTGGTATGAGTAATGATCATTGTCGAAGGCCTCATGGTGATTTAAGATGAAGAATAACAATAAAGGCGTTGTTGAAATGCTTAGTATTACCATGTATTTGTAGAGACTTTGTCTCATTTGCATTTACTCCATATCCCTTAAATGTTAATAGATTTATCAAATGCCCATTAGACTTAATTATAAGACATGATAATGTCTTATCCCCATTAGACTTAATTATAAGACACGATAATGTATTGGTAAGGTGAGCTGCAAAGGTAGAATATATGATTCCGAAAGCAAACAGTGATGAAAATGATCTTTTTAAACCTGTTAACGTCGGAAAATCAAGCAAGGTCTTCGGCTGGATTTGAACACCTGCTTTGTTGTCATCTATGGCGACACTATGTCCAGCGCCATAGACCACTCGGCCACCTAGGCTATATAAAAAATATCTTTCGGTAACCGGATCATTCCTCCTTATAATTATAAGACAGGTGTAAGCGAAAGTACTATTTGAATGCCATTTCAATACACGCGGAGAAGTATTGCTCGATTTCATTACCTTCACACTTCATCGTTAGAGGCAAATGTGGCGGTAACGATATACAGTGAAGTTTGTAAGAGAAAGTCAATCTTGTATAGAATTTATAAAGGACAGATGTCAATCGGGCTGTAAGGACAGAAAAACGTTTTGCTGAATGGACTTCAGAGACAAATATGGGGAAAAAAATACATAAGATATTATATATATACTACTCAACAAAAGAAACGATACACAGTTAATTTTGTAAATATTTTTGTATTTCGCAATTTAAAGTTTTTATTTTAGTGTATTAATATATTCAACGCCAAAACGCATTTGTTTATTCCATTTTTAGATCAATTCCAAAACGGATACGATGAAAATCCGGAATGGAATCGAGTTTGCCGTTAACGGACGGATGATTTAAATTGTTTGATGTCAAAAATAGGGACTCTTCATCAGATTAACAATTTGCCATTTAAAAAAGTTGAAAACAATGTCTCATTTCGATGCCCCGTTCAATCCAAAATCAACGTGAACAATGAATTTTCGCGATCAGACCTTCGATCTTGATTTTTGCACTCTCAATTAATCGTTATGCAAAAAGAAGAACAAACTAAGGACATTTGATTAATCTGAAGCAAATGTGCCCATCAAATGATTAATCACGTGACAGCGGAACCTGTGAGACGTCGCAACGTCAACATCGCGTAACACGCTTTTACACCTATGAGAACGGAAGTTGAAATCGGAAAGTAGGCCTGAGGGATTCATGATCGACATAACAAAGAATTTGGAAGTCAGCCGGTTCGAAAATGTGATGGTTTGGTAAAAAGAAAATATAGACATTCTCAATATTTAGGTCTGGAAAAAGAAATTCCGGATAATGACCTTGACCATGACCGGAGAGGGTTCAGAATTTTAAGAGAACTTTTACTATAACTAATCTGAGATATCTGATTATTGCAAAATATTGCATGAATGATCATCTAATGAAGTAATTCACGTATATGCCGTAGCGCACGAGTTAATTGTTGAGTGACACGCAAAACTGCATTTCAATTTTAATGTTGCAGATAAGACCCCATTTCGATGATTTACATTTCGTCAGTGCAACTTGAATCTAACGATTGGAAAACAGCTGCCGACATTTACTACCTCGGGAGTATATACAAGACTGTAGTTGGATAGGAAATTTCCTGCTCCGGGATCCCCACAATTGATGGATATGGAGCAATCAGAAAAAAATCTAATGCTCCATATTTAATGTCTTCTCTGCTCTACTCTTTGAAATATATATATAGATATAAGCATAGATGCCAACACTTACGGATTCTCCGTAATTTTCACGGATTTGGGGTAAACAATACGGCATTTTACGCTCATTAGTCCAATCGTTACGGATTTTCGATCGCCGCTAACGCGAATTTCTTTCTTTGCCGTTCCGAACCGGTTTTCTAAATTACAAAACGGATATTTCTTTGGGGTGTCTCGGACATTTTCCGTGTAGTTTAAGCAGACTTATCTATATCCGAGAAGTTGAAAGTTGCCAAACTTTTCACAACGCAGGCTGATAGACCGTCTTGCCGGCCGCCTGCAGCAAAAAAGTAAATGAAAGGATGTCGTTTCCGCGCAGAATATTCCAAAGAATGGCACCGAATATTTAAATCGTCCCGAGTGTACAGATGAGTTCAAATTATTGTCGAAAACGACGCCGACGTTATGAATGTTTAGACATCACTATACCAGTCTGTCTATCTGTCTTTAACTTATCACGGCTGCACACCAAAAACGTAACAAAAATATTCTATTGATCACAACAGATCAACAACGCATGATTTTTGTTAACATAACATCGTGTTACTGTACAAGATTTAGATATTCTAATTCTGTAATTTGCACATTATTTTGCAACCACTCATTTATATAGATCCAATAAATTGAAATATTTTTTGATTACTGAAAGATAGCCAAAATTACTGAAAATTCAGTTAATGGTTACTGATTGAGGCCAAAAGGGGTTGGCATCTATGTATAAGCGTCTAAAGTCAAGGACCAACTGAGTTAGAGTATATTATATATTATCTTATACTATGTTATATATATGATTTAATATTTGATATTCGATGTTTACCCCATAGCAATACGGGACTTCTTGGGGGAAATAAAGATAGGTCAATATACAAAACTTTCTCAATATTGCGAAAAAAAACGAGCATAGCAAATGTTCCTATTTATTCAGGATGCTCCTACCAAACTAGAAAAAATGGGAATATTATGTCTGGAAAACATAATTTTCCAATATGTTTCACAATTAGGAGAAACATTTTCACATATTAAAACAAAAAAAAAAAATAATTTTGGAAAATTTCCTAAAGTTCTAAAAGACCACTTATTATCTGGAATATTATTCAGCAACAATTCTATGAAAATCTGTTTTGATTAAAGAAAAAATAATGTTTACTTGGAATTCAATCTCGAAGTCGTGGTTTCAATTAAAAAAAACAAACAAACAAACAAACAAACAAACAAATAACAAAACAAAAAACTAAAACAAAACAAACAAACAAAAACAAAAACAAACACCCCCAAAAAAACAAAAACAAAACAAAACAAAACACAAAACAACACACAAAACAAAAACAAAAAAGCAAAAACAAAACAAAAAATCAAAACAAAAAAAAACAAAAAACAAAATAAAAACTTTAAAATTTTCTATTCTAGTTTTTGCAATTTTCAGAATCCCCTAAAGATAAGTTACGCCTAGAAATTCTTCCCAATAGGCAGTTCTTAAAGCACATTCGTTTCCGGCAGACATTGCTGTTGTAAATTTAATGCAACGTTTGTTATTCCGTTTTTTTTTATTTCAAATGAAATGTTATGAATTTAACAGTGGTCATTATAAACACTTGATGTTTGGGCTGATTTTGAAGTAAATTTCACTGAATATACAAGCCTAGAGTTTAAAAAAAATCTGTATACTTAAAAGTACAGTAAACGACTTTAGAAGGCAGTAATGATTGTTGTTATTATATTCAGTATCAACATTGTGCGGTTATGCGGAAGTAAACTTGGATTCTATTGGCTGATTAAACCATGTCCGCAAGAAAATCAATAATCGTGATAATGTAGTGTTTAACTAGACCAAAGTGATTCAAAAGCTTACATATAAAGACAACATTCACAAACATGCATTAAGCATGGATAAATAAACACATCGAAATTAAACATAGTTTACCTCCACGTAATGTAATAGTAATTTCAGTCTGAAATTTACATGAAAGAATAAAATATAAAATATACACCATTCTATACTTGGAATAGCATGTTAATTACATGTAAATATTTTATCTGCATTCACTCAATGCACTACGAAAATGTCATTATGCTGCTTCAATCTTTATACAACATGAGAAATTAACAAATCAATGTGTAGTGTTCAGGTTACGCGGTCAGTCGGCATAGCGATTGTGTTTAGAATCGTTTAGTTAAATGTAGGTCATTTTGTAATTATCGTTTTCTTAGATAAACGCAAACTAAGGTTCGCATAACCACACAAAAATGTTATCATGCATTGAACCAACTAATATGATTACCGTTCAACGATTTTCGAGTATTTACATCAGATCTATCCCAATGAGCTTGAGATTAAAGAAACAACTGAAACACCTACTTCAGCTTCGTACCTAGATCTTTTATTGTATATTGACGAAGATGGACGTTTGAAATCTAAGCTATATGACAAGCGTGATGATTTTAATTTCCCAATAGTGAACTAATTTCTTAGCAGCAATATACCTACCTCTCCAGCCTATGGAGTGTACATTTCACAGTTGATTCGTTACTGTCGAGCGTGTAGTTTGTACAGTGATTTTTTTGAACAGAGCAAAAACACTGTCCCAAAGGCTGCTTAGTCAGGGATTTGTTCAACCTATGTTAATTTCATCCCTCAAGAAATTCTATGGCCGTCACCATAACATCATTGAAAGATATGACGTCAGTATTTCAAATGAAAGTGGACATTTTCAGCTAGATTCACGTCTTCCCGGATTTGACTACCGACTTTGACATTTTCCTGGATCGACTCACTCCCAGTGTGACGGGTGCTGTTAACAGAGCTGGACATGCTTACCCTTCCGGAGCACCTGATATCACTCTCAGTTTCACTGGAGTTCACACTGTGAGTGCCTTTGTTTTGAATGTTGTGATTTCTATTTCTGTGCTATGTGTCTGTCTAACGTCATTGTTTTGTGTCTGGCGCCATTGTTTTCTGTGTCCTCGTTTTGGCCATGTCTTTGGACTTCGATTTTTGTGGATTTCTCTCCTTTGTTCCTTCGGTATTCTGCTGCCGTTGTTTCGACACTACTTATATTTAATAAGGTATATATGAATGGGTAAGAAACACAATAATAATTGAATCAATTTAGTCCTCTTTTGGACAAAACCACTCACTTGTCAAGCACCTAGATGCTCACTCGAAAAATTTAATACGGTATATATAAATGGATAGGAAATACCATAATTTGTATCAATTTAATCCCCTTTGGATAAAACCACTCATTCGTCCAGCACTTGGATGCTAACTCGAAATCGGTGCATTTTAAAACTTACAGTATCTTACGTTAAGAAATTGAATAAAAGTGCAGAGTATCTCATTCTCGAATAGCAGGTCCCTGGTTGATATTTAAGTTATGACTTGTTGTTTGATTCATTTGTATCTCCTCTAAAGAGATATTTATTTGTCGAAATAGCCGTTTTCAGCATAACTTACAGAGATGTATTTTCTTTTACATTAAGAAGCACGATGTATATTGTTTAAACACCTCAAGTAGTTGAAATCCCATGGTTTTAAAGAAAATTAGAATCGGCAATAATAAAAAATATCATATTAATCAAATCTGAACTTGCAGCTATGACGCCTAAGTCGACATCAGTTTGGACCTGTGACGAATGTGTGAATAAGGTGGGCTGGTTTAAGACATCCAATATTTTATTATCTCGCTTTGTTCCAATAAAGAGATACTATATATGTCGTTTTGACGAGGTCCTAAGTTTACTTAGAGGAGCATTATGACTGGTTCAAGTTAACTTGGCGAGAGATTATGTCAGACCCTTCTGTTTATGATCAGGACCATACGCGTATATGGACCGTACGCGTATGGTCCGGGCCATACGCGTATTTTTTCAAAATATGTATACGGTCGGACCGTACGCGTATGGTCAGCCGTACGCGTACGGTCTGTGTCATATAATGCAAATATTAATTATAAAATCTATTATCAACAGAGATGCAAATTTCAGTTATATTTGTTCTATATGGGATTTCAGCTCACCCCGAACTTTTTTTTTTTGTCTTCTTTAAATACGCTGTTTAGTTGTAAACTTGCTAAAATGTCCTTGGAAGACAAACTCATGTTGGGATTATTTACTGAATATAGTCCGACATGTGCATACCTTATGGCTTTTGGCGACTGTTTTTTAAAATCAAAGTTTAGTTCAACAAACAAACACCAACAGACAAACAGCCCACTAAAGACGTACCTCTGAAAATACAGCTGATGATGAATATGAAAAAATATGATAAAAAGGCATCAAAATCAAATGGAGAAATTGCTAAATGGGAGAGTTTTCTCTTTATACCAAACGATGAAAATGTAAGGGAGCATGTTAAAACAAAATGTGTACAGGTAAAAAAAAATCAATGGTTTCATGCATGTGCCAGTAATGTCACCCAAAGCAGTCATATCAGAATGTGCAAGAAGGTTTATACGTTTGGAACTTTCTCTTATTAATTTCAGAGTATCTTTATATCATGATAACAGATTTTTATGATTTTCTCATTGTAGATGTTTGAAATATATTTCATTATTTAATAATATTCGAATTTAAAGGAATTTCGCGGTCAGCATACCTAAATGGTCTGGCTCGATCCAGACCGTATGAGTATACGCATACGGTCAGACCGTACGCGTACGGTCCGAGTATATGAGTATTCGCATATGGTCTGGACCGTACGCGTACGGTCCAAATACGCGTAGGATCTGGAACATATATAATTTTATTTGATGTATTAAGCTCTTATATTTAGAAACAACCACTAAAAACGCTATTTTAAAGAATATAAGAAAAGGTAAGAAGTTACCGTAATTATTTTTTGAAGATTCCTTTTACTTCACTACATTTATAATTTCATATCAGTTATATTTGTAATTTATTATGTTTATGAAGACCTAATAATTTATACGTTTTTCAGTGCTAATTAGTGCTACCAGTTTTGACTGTAACTTACTTCTTTGCTTGAATAACGAATGTAGTGTCTGTCTTATTCTTTGTACTCATACGGTCTAAATATACACGTATGGTCCAGCTCGTGGCAGACCGTACACGTATACCCTACGGTCCAACCGTACGCGTATGGTCCGACCATACGCGTACGGTCGGACCATATGAGTATACGCATACGGTCCGGGCTGTACGTGCACGGTCCAAATACGCGTATGGTCTGGAACATATTTAAAGTAACAGGGTGCAGATTTAGTCCAGGCAAAACGGAAGAGGTCTATAACGAAACTATTATGGTAAATATGTATACATGACCTCGGATTTGCATACAATACCAACTTACATTGCATGGGTGTTTTCTTTCGTTTCGGTTCAAAATATGTGAGTTGAAATCAAGACCTTGATCAAATTTTAGATTAAACTATGTTTATTCATGTTATTCACACCGTACAACCGCTCTGTATCATTTTGATCATCGGCCGATTGATACGATCATCGATGTTTGTTTACATCCCGAGAAGTGAAATAGTGGTGTTAAGATTTTTGATATTTAATGTCATTTTAAGCAGAAACATGTATTGATTTGGATGTAAAATGAAGATTATAAATTACATAATGAAAATAATAAATTACTTTCTTATATGATGTACATTTCGGAAGACTTTGAATCAAATTTATACTGAAAATCTTGCAAACAACTCACATCATAAACTTCAATCACTTATTACACAGAACTTGGTATTTAACAAAGTATTATTTAACATCAGCATTAAAGATGAATCTATTACCTTTCTTTTGATATATGCTGCAGTATTCAAATGTTTGTTGTTTTCGTGAAATTTGACTTTACTCAACACTACATGTGAAAAATAGGATACGATCATCGGCCGATCCATTTTATTGAATGTTACGATCCTCAGCAGAGAACACCTGCTATCAACGGCTGTGTTGTGATATATCTAAGGACAAAACTGCATTTCAAAAGGTTATTCAAATATAAAAAAGGTTAATTTACAAAAAATATAATACTGATGATTTGTGATAGTAAAAAAAATATGCCTTAGGAGCATATATATCTTACATTCAATTGAAACTGATTAAAATTCATACGGGTGTTACATGACTAGACTTAAACAAGCCTTGGACTAATCCAAAGTAGACAGCAGCTCAATTGTGAACGACAAAAGTTCGTTTACTGCATTATTTCCGGGGCGTAGAAGTAAGTTTTTATGAGAATAAACGTGCTTTAGAGTACAGACATGGACGGTAATCTGCGTGATATATAACAAAGCGGTATATATATAGTTTGATGTTGTAAAAATTTTAGAGATATACAGCTGAAATTTTGTTGGATTGGATGAGCTGCTATAATACAACTTACGGTTTCGGACTTTGCTTATTATATACAATTTAAATTTTGACTGAAAAATGAGCATTCATCATCGTTTCAGTAACGACTTTCGATTTTCATCATGTGACGTGACCTCGCTTACAAAATTGTAGGGTAAAAAATACACGGGGTACAAAGATCCATATTCCACACATCCACAAATACCGAAGGTTTTAATGATGTGGTCATGACAAAAATCAAAGTAAGTAAGAACCGAACTATTAGTGTAAAAAAAAATAATCCAAAGGCATTGAAAATAGTGGAAACACAAAGATACAAAGACATCGCATAAGTATTGCACATAAAAAAAAATTGGAGACATACATACGGATGAATAGTACAGACCCAATTTATAAGCCATGGGTGATATCTGATCCACTAGTAGAATAAGCATCTCCTGCTTCTTATAGGAGGACACTCACTGTGTTCAACATGTCAAATCCGGTAGTGACGTCAAATCGTGTAGAGGAAACCACATCCTTTAGCTGTTTAAGGGAAAGATTTGACACAAGCTAACTCAACATTTAAAACGTTTTTCCCCTTAGAATTGGAATTGGACCCTATTTCGGGGAATCGGACCCTAACTTTGCCACATTAGTCCTTTGTTGGTCGTGCAAAAAGGTGATTTTTTCATATTCGCCCTATATCTAATATGGCTGCAAGTGGGGAAAATAGATAAACATTGGACTTATGGAAAAACACATGGACTTATGGAAAAACACATGGGCTTATGGAAAACACATTCAAAGATCTTCTCTGAAACTGCTAGACAAATTGGAGCAAAACTTGGTCATAACAGTGTTTGGGTGGCCACCAGCAAAACAAAATGTTTTTATTCAGCCCTATGTAAAGATGGTGTCAGCAGGGTAACAAGGGTTAGCATTTGTCCAACATCCAAAGATTCTTTCGTGTTAAACTATAGAGTTACTGTGGCCTTGTGAGCCATGGATCCCCAGTCGCACCTCGACCTCTTCGTGAATTTTCTAGAAAGAACATGAAAAAGGAATCATTGGAAAAAAATAAACAGTGCACATCTAAAATATGTAATTAAGCTCCACCATAAGTCATAAAATTCCAAGCAGTGGATATCAGCTTTTGGCACTGCGCTAAAAAGACAACGTGTAAGGCATGGCAAAAATCTTTAAAACAAGTGTGGACCCAAATTGATGTCTCGCCCGTCCCTACATGGTCACCAAATTGATGTGAATTCTCAAACTGACTAAATCAGAAAACTTAACATGTTCACCAGACTGTGATATTAGGGTAAGTGACAAAAGCTATAATGCAGACCGGCATGATTCACCCAAAACGGAAATATCAGTGACCTACCACTGATAGATACTAAAACAAAAAACATTAGACCATGAAAATGAGGTCAAGGGCTAAAGCCAAATAGTACGCTGTCATGTTCTATCTAAGAAAAACCAAAATACCAAATTTTATTGACCTTACATTAATAGATACTGGGAAACTTAACATGATCACTGAACGTGAAATTGAGGTCAAGGACAAAAGTCATATGCCAGACTGTCATGTACTTCTTAAGACCAACCTACATACCATATATCATTGACCTACCACTTATAGTTACTGTGACACTGAACTAAGCACAAAATCTTAACATGTTCATTGGACCGTGAAATTGAGGTCACAGACAAATGCCATATAGCAGACTGTCATGTACTACTCAAAACAAACCTATATACCAAATATCATTGACTTGCCACTTATAGTTACTGAGAAAATGACCTAATCACAAAAACTTAACATGAAAGTTTACGCCGCCGCCGCCATACTTTGTACGCATATGTCTCGCTTTCCGCGACTTTCGTCGCGGGGGAGACAAAAAACGGAATTATTGGAAAACAAAGCACATAGTGCAAATCT
>MJUU01055212.1:0-27702 GCA_002080025.1 Modiolus philippinarum | reverse complement strand
TCCAAGTGGATGTTGAAGGTTGGACAATAGATCTTGAAACATTTTCGAATGTGACCTACATTTAGCTGCCCTTTTTACATTTGGACGATGGTATGTCCTAGTGCCATGACTACGGATTGTTCTCTTGTTGGTATTGAACAAACGCATGACGTTGAATTCATTACATGCTGGACTAGATAAATTTCCCACTCCCTTAATGTTGTCATTACACCCGTATGGCATAGCAGTGCCTAGTTCTATAAATATCAGACGATTTTTTTTTTATTTTTTGATATTTCAGAGATATATACTTCAGCTATATGATGAGGTGAAAAAAATCTTTATGTCAAGGTTTGATTAAGAGAGATATTTTGTATAGTTTATACGAAAAAGACAATATTCACGGGAAAAGGGAGCTAATTCGCGGGAAAGTGTATGCCGATCTATTATGACATCCCAATGAAAAGACCAAATAAGGAAAATTCCGGCTTGCAAATTAAGTAAATTCCGTATCCGACTCCTGTCTTGCAAATGCGTTAATCGAATGTGCCGTGTATTAGTGTCGATCTACCTTAAATATCACGAATATAATATTCCGACCCATGATAAAACTACAATATAGGATAGCTAAGAGTTAAAAGAATTATAAATATATATAAACTATTACAAATGAATATTATAGTAATATTAACAAGATACAAAATACCCAAGTTGCATAAACAACAACTGCATCACTATCTACCAAGCGCCAATCTTTAACATCGTCAGCATAAGCGGTGAGCCTTTGCTACATTAGTATTAGCCTTTGTCTACATTTATAAGTAGTCAGTAAGCAGCAGTTTGTCCCATTTTGTTTGTAAGTCAGTGGCGATTTGATGCAACGTGTAACGTCATTATATAGGTATTGAGAAAATTACGAACAACAATAAAAGAGCTGTTTCATTTGCTTAAAAACAATGAGGAACAAACAAAAGTGTTGTTGTATTTGCTTAGTTTTATCATGTATTTGAAGACATTTTGTCCCGGCATGAACATTTACTCTACATCCCTGCATTTTTTAACTGTGTAACGTTGATATCATGCAGTAAAAGCTAACTCACAAAACTTTCTTTTATTCGTTTCATCACTATAATTTTTAATAGGGACGAATAACAATATATCGTAGTTATTGTGAATTTAGTTTCTGCATATGTCAATTTCGACAACTTGTGTATGTATACTGCAGATCAAATCAACATTGGAAATCCATCAACCATAATATGTGTAAAGCTGATCGAGAACAAATAATGAATTGGATCTAAACAGAAAAACCAAGGTCAGCTAAGGTCAGTTAGAAGGAGATGCTCCTTAGTAAAAATATAAAAAATAATATTGCAAGTTTATTAATAAAATCGGCTTCTGAGTAAGCACCGAAGTATTGTCTCGTGGATTGGTGAACACCCTCGGGGACTAACAGTCCACCAGAAAAGGCATCGGCACTGTGGTAACAAATTATTAAATACCGAAGTTACTGCGAATTTAGTTTTTGCATATGATCATTTTGAGAACTTATGACTCTTCAGAGCATATCAAATCAAAACATTCGGAAATCTATACACCGAAATAAGTGTAAAAGCTGACAGAGAATTAGTTACACATAGAATCTGATCAGTAAAGCTTATATTCAGCTAAGGACAGGGCAATGCATGAGGGAGGTACTGCACAATTTTAACAAAATTTTCTAAAATGAAGATATTGCAAGTTACTAAATAAAATCGGCTTCCGGGCCAGCAACGAAGTACCGGCTACTAGGGTGGTGAATACCATCAAGGATTTATAATCCACCAGCAGAGGCATGACCCCCAGTGGTAAGAAAATAATAAAAAAATACCGAAATTACTGCATGTGGCCATGTAGACAACTAATGTCTCTTCAGTGGAGATCTAATCAAAAGTTTGGGAAATCCATAAACCGGAATACGTATTAAAGCCTGTGTTGAACAAATTACCAACAGGATAGCTTAAAAGCCAAAATCATCTAATATAGACCACAAAAGCTTATCTATTTGCAACGGTAACTTCTATAGTGGTATATGTACAGGTATCTTGATCGGACAGTTTTGCTTTTTCCAGTTGGCAGTTTTAGCTTATGAGTGGTTAGTAAATTTTGTGACATCTTGTATACTGTTTGGACGCAAATAAGGGACCGACCATTTAACTTGAAAAGGGGGGGGGTATGGTTTTTTCTTCTCTGGACAGAAAAAATTTTTCGCGCTTGTATTATTCTAGTACAAACAAAATATTTTTTTTTTTGAAAATAAACATTATTTTGTTAGGCAGAAAGCCCCATTCAGAATATTTTTTTTCATCAATTTTTGAAGCCAAGAAATTTTTTCACATAGAATCAGAATCAAATATTTTTTTCGGAAAAAAAACAAAAAACATAGCCCTCCCTTCAGGTTAAATGGTCGGTCCCTAAGTCACAAATGGCTAAATTTCCTACGGGTTGCTGTAATAGTTTCATTAGTTACAATTTGCCAACGTTAGTTCCTTCAGTAAAATTATTGGTTCATTTAATCGAATTTCATATTTCTACGTTTCAATATGGATAAGTTGAAAAATTTACGATATGAATGGGTTGATATTTGTAAGGTTACCTTATGCAGGGGTTGCTTCCAAAAAATTAGTTTTTTTTACATCGGCAAACGAATACCAAAGCAAAAACGGCAGTAGAATAAATGAGGAAAGGGGGTATTCTAAAATCATTTAATTCAAAATCACGGCAATTCGTATCCAACGCGAATTGAGACAGTGTGACAAGGCAAAACAAATGAAACAAAAAAGAACAAAAACACCAAATAACTAAAGCATTAGCAGTGTGAACCCCTACAAAAACTGGGGTATCATCAGGTGCTCCGGAAGATTAAGCATGGCAGTGTGAAAAGTCCGGTTTTGTCACAGTCGGTGTGAGTCAGTCCAGTAATAAACTCTGGATCTTCCCAAAGATATCTATTCTCAATTGTGAAATGAAACATTGTAACGGTCTGTCAATTCGTGGTAACGACCGTAAGACAGTGACTGAATACCCTTGATTTTTGAGTTTTGAGACAGTAATTTCGCTCTGTTGACAAAATCGCTGTATAAACTACAGGCACGGCAATAGCGAATGAGTTGTGAAATTTTCGCGCCATATGCCGGTGATATGTGAATATTACTTCTCAAAAACAGGAAAGTCGAAATCATCACGCCTGTCGTAAAGTTTTGTTTTCTGACGTCCAGATTTATCAAAGTCAGGTATATGTCCAGGTATGATGCTGATGATGGTGCATCAGTGGTCTCTTTAATTTCGAGTTCATTTGGGTATATAATTTGAAGATTATCCTTAAATTGAGGATTATTCAATGAAAGAACATCATCTATATAACGGAAACTGCAATTAAAAGACTTGGCTAGCTTATTGTTTTTTTTTATGAACTAGTCCTTGTATGAACCTGGCTTCATACGAATAAAAAAAAACAAATCTTCTAAAAGTGGTGAACAATTAGTCCCCATGGGTATCCACATTGTCTGCTGGAAAACTTGTCCTCCAAATTCTACAAATATATTATCAATTAAGAATCCAAGCATTGCGATGACATCCTCCTCTGTATACTTTTTGTGTGAATCAGTGTAATGTTTAACAAAATAGGCCCCATCTTTACCTATCTCTTATTCCACCCTTTTCGTACAGAAAGACTCATGTATTAAAAACCGTAGTATTGACTTTAGCTTATCGTGTGGAAGAGTAGTATAGAGAGTATAAAATCAAATGTTTTGACACTGTTACAGTGGTTGAGGTCGATTTTTAAAATAGATATTAATTATCCCTCAATATATTTCGTATTTTTCCCACACGAAACTTAAACTTCATCTAATATTTAGGTGAAACATAACAGAAGGTCAAAGTTAGCATATATGTAAATGAATATGCATAAACACTAATGAGGTAAATAATTCGGGGTAAGTAAAACCAATAAACATCCACGATTGAATTGAATAGTTTATATTTTATTCAACGATAGTTAACTAAATAATGTAATAAAATAAACAATTAGAAAAAAAAAGAAAAAAAAACAACAACAAAACAATGAGAGCACGTTAATAATTAAGAATGCTAAATTAATAAAAACAAAATGCTATTGCACAACGATACAAATGACATGAATGTGACCTAATCATAAATATTGCACTTATTTCCTCTGTATTTCTTCTGTATTTAAAAAATAAAAGTACAAAGAACTTAATAGTGAAGTCTTCCACGGAAGACATGTGTCGCTTTCGTAATAACGCAAAAAGATATTTAAGCAATAAGAGTACATTATTTGAATACCCGAGGGCGTCAATCGTAGATTTGACGGTCAAAATGCATTTTATAGGCGACGCGTAGCGGAGCCTATTGAACGGATATTTTTACGGTCAAATCAAGATTGACGATCTCGGGTATTCAAATAATGTACTGTTATTGCGATTCTAATGCAACAAATCAATTTCATGTTCTACTTCTAACTCGTGAATTTGTAACAATATTAGGAACCAGAATAAACAGGGAACCTACTGTGTCCTAGGTGTGTAGATGGTGGAATTGACGGTCAGTTTTGACCAATCAAAACCTTCGTTATATAAATGTTGCATTAGAATTTAAGTTCCATCAAACAGGAAGTTGGCATCCAAAAGATCCTAGACCCTCTTACACAGTATAGGTCCCATACTGATACTCCATGCCAAATTGCAGAATTCAGGAATATGTGGTTCCTGAGAAAAACGTGATAGAAATTTTCAAGGCTAAATATTCATTTACTCCATATCCTTTCGTGAAATATAAAAAAATATGTCAAACAGGAAGTGGGCCTGTGAGAGATCCAAAACTCTAATTATATATAGGTCCTCATACTGACACTCCACAGAAAGCTGGGATATGTGGTTCCTGAGAAAAATATGACAGAAATATTTTGTGACGCACATCGGCAAAAAATATGCTAAGTTCCGTCAAACAGGAAGTGGGCATGCAAGAGATCCATAACTCTATTACACGGTATAGGTCTCTATACTGATACTCCATGATAAATTTCAGAGGGCTGGGATATGTGGTTCCTGAGAAACTGTGACAGAAATTTTGTGTGACCATGATAAGCAATAAAATGTTCAAGTTCCGTCAAACAGGAAGTGAACACGGGGGATGTCCCAAACTCTATAACACGGTATATGTCCCCATTCTGATACTCCATATTGAATTGCAGAAGGCTGGAATTAGTGTAACCTGAGAAAAACGTGGCAGAAATGTTCAAGATGCAAATATTCTAAGTTGCATCAAACAGACAGAGATTCAAAACTCTATTACACGATATAGGTCTCCGTACTTATACCCCATGCCAAATTGCGGAAGGCTGGGATACATGGTTCCTGAGAAAAGTGGGACAGAATTTTTTTTGTGACGCCGACGCGGACGACGACGACGACGCAAGACGACGGATAGTATTACCTATATGTCGCCACTGTGTGAACGCAGGCGACACAATAACACGTTATTTATCGAATTTAAAGTGAAATGTTTGAAATCCAGAACTTGATGAAGATTTTTTTACTAGTAATACATGGTCGATGTCTGCTTCATTTGACAACATTGTTCTCCACGTTCCCTGTAAATAATCATTTGAATGTATACAGTCTGGCGGAATATACAACGTATGTCTTGGGGGTATCTTAAAAGCTGTGAGATGAAGCGTGTCTTCATCATATAGTTCCCCAATTATCATAAATCCAGAGTCCTCTTCTAACGGACAATCCAAATGGGTGAAGGCATGTTTTTCTAATCCAGCACCTCCTCCTTTGTTCAACACATAATCTTGTAAATATTCCTTTTTGTATGTGAAATCCTGAATGCAGTGTCCAAGAGGTAACGTTAGGGTTTGTACTGTTGTTTCTGCAAATTTACAACCGTAGTAAGAAAGGAATTCGTTTGTGGCTGTTTCTGTTGCAATAATTTCACTAAAGTTGGACGGAAATATAACTTTGCCAGAAACACTTGTTGTATTAGATGAAATCCACTGTATACCTTCAATAACTGTATGTTTTGGAATCAATGGCGGAAGATCTCGAAGAGGCATGATATCTGGGAGATTATATCGTCCTGGAGGAATATCAGCAATAACACGTGTACGACTTGTCATTAACGCCCGGCCATTATTACCCTCCCTTTTCAATGATATGAATTGTTGCCATTTGTGAAATTCTGCATTACAATTCTCTGATTCTACATTTATTGATGGAAGCTTAATTTTATTGTGTTCAGATTCAATACGACACCTTTCATTTGAAGGATGATTCGATTTTGTAATTCTTCCAGACTTGTTGAAGGTTTTGAATTGTACTTCGAATAGTCTTTTCCATACTATAATTTCTTCGCTTTTCGACATAAGTTGAAATTTTCCTCCCCAGTTAGTGAATAGAAACAGTATGTGAGTTCCGGATGGTTTATCAAAGCAATGTTTTGTTCTCACGCACTTCTGCAGTTGGATAGCACCTAATGGAACCGTACAAGATTGTTCCGGTTTGTAATATAATAGACTGTTCTCCACCAATATACACCAGTACTGATCTGGATTTGAAAGGATTTGATTTGCACGGCATTTGATCATTAGCCATCCTGATTTTGTATTTTCAACGACGAGTTTATATAGGAGCGACATGTCGTTCGAACATTCTTCACTTTTTAGTTTGCTGTCAACCAATTTCAGGAGAAACGAAAACGAAATATGATTCTTCAATCTTTTTTTGCATTTCAAATTCAGACAGGCCAGTATCAAGTCAATATCTCTATCGTGTAAATTCGGCGGAAAGGATTCTGAATTCGCTAATCGTACAAACACCGCCCAAAGACATTCGGCATTCGAACGTGAAAACCCGTACGAAGAATAAAACTTTTCAAAACACAAATTGCAACATGCAAGTTCTAAATCACGGTTTTGTGCATTTTCAAGAAGTGTCGATATGAAGTCTTTGTAGTTGCGGGGTGTAAGTGTGTCCCCGATGTTTTGATCAAATGATTTAACAGACATGGTTTTTCCAATCAAACTGAACAGTTTTATCGTCACTTCTTTTGTGATATTTCTGTCAATTTCAGTATTTTGCAAATGCAAATACAGAGTCTGCATTACGCTGTTAACATCAGTAGATGACATCACAACTGTCTGTCAATAAATAAAAGAAAGACATATTTAAGTTGATTAAATTTTTTTTTCGTGTTCTCTGTAATATGTTGATTAAATGATAAAAAATGTGGCAAAATGTATATTACCTTTTGAAACGTATTACAGTAAAACTGTTGTTCAATAATATTAATTGAACGTTCATGACAAAATTTTAAAAGTTATGTTTTTTTAAGTGTAGACTGCTCATATTAAAAATATACCATAACAAATGAATGAAATCTGCAATCCCTTTTCAACAATGCAATAAATGACGCATTTCCTATTAATAACGGGAATTTAAGTAATGTTGGACAAAATAATAACAACTTTGGAGTTAATGCTCGACATAACAGAATGACGAGAGAGGCGTAGCTGATATATCACAAATCCATTGAAGGGCAAAATACACCGTACATTAGATTGATTTTTATCTCTTCCCAAAAACAAAGTAGTCATGACATTATAACTTAATATTATTAATTTGATATCGTTTGAGAAATTTGATTAATGGAGAACTGATCACATGACCAACTGTATTTTAAGCGATTGACTAGAAAAAAGTATATCAAAAAGTTATATCGCATCTTACTAAAATAGTAATGCATATGGCAAGTTTCTTTGAATGTTGCTTAATTCATTTTGATGTATTTTTAAGGAATCAATTTAAATGTATATATTATACACCCTGTAATTATATTATAGTGTTTTAACTTTCAAATGATAATTTTTGAAATATTTCAATTGTATCTTGCATTTAATTATTTAGACAAGGATAAAATGACCTTTTCAGTGTTTCTGTAAATTAACAAAATAACAATTGTAGTCTGTGAATGAGGTCGATACGATGTTATATCGACCTCGGATTTCATCCTCGGTCGATGTGCTTTTCCCAGGTCGATATAACATCGTATCGACCTCATACACAGACTATAATTGTATAAAATATGTTCAGTTTATTCTAATTGATTATGCTATATTATACAATTATAGTCTGTGTTTGAGGTCGATACGATGTTACATCGACCTTGGAAAAGCATATCGACCGAGGATGAAATCCGAGGTCGGTATGCCTTTTCAGGTCGATATAACATCGTATCGACCTCATCCACAGACTACAATTGTTATATTATTAATTTACATGAACACTGAAAAGGACATTTTTATCATTTTATTCTTAATTATCAATTCAAGATATAGTTGAAATATTTCAAAAATCAATATATTAAGAAGTTAATTAGCACTATAATATAACTACAGTGTGTTCATGTGTGGTACTTGAAAAATATATAAAATGAATTAAACAAGATTATAAACATTCATAGAAAAATGCGATATGCATTTCTATTTTTAGTAACATGCGATATAACTTTTGTAGCCAATCTCTTAAAATACAGTGGGTCATGTGATCAGTTCTCCGCCAATTAAATTTCTCAAAAGATATCAAATTAATAATATAAATGTATACAATTTTAACATTTTTACAAATTTCATTCAAATTATATTATTAAAAACTACAAGCAATAGAGACAAAAATATATATGGACACGAATTATTTAAATCTAATATCAATATACAATATGTATATACCTTTCTTTAGTTTATAAATGCTTTGTATAATTTGGAATTTTTGTTGGTAATCTGCTCACTCCTAAAGTGTTCATACCCTGACAAGGTATTTATATCCCAAGACTGTTACAAAGTCATGACGTAGTACTATTGAACATAACTTGAAAATTCATGTTCATACATACCTTTTATTTTAAAATTCCCATTTCTGACTATTCCAAAAAAGAAGATATCCTTTCAAATAATTTATAAACATAATTCAAACTTCCTTTTTCGGGCATAAAATACCGTATTGGTACACTCCTAATATTTAAATTGGTCTTTTTATATGTTTATAAATAACGTAAAACCATGTAGCTTGTACTGGAAACTTTTGTCATGCGCGTTTTAAAACGCATTTGTTTTGGTGACCACACGGTTTTTTTCGAAATCGATTGGTGTTTTTTTAAACAAAGAAATATATAATTTATTTTTGTTGTCAAAGTACTCTAACATTAGTTATCTATCTTTTATTAATTATTATTTCAAGTATGCATAGCTGTAATTTATAAAAGCCCCCAAAATTACAATGAAAAGATATGGAGTAAATGCACATGAGACATATTGAAAACAAGCAACGGCACACACTGTTTCTATGTTCTTCAACTTGAAGTCACCATGAGGCCTTCTTCAATGCTCATACCACAAGGTAAGTTCAAGTTTTACGACTCGGCCGATGCCACTGCTGGTGGACTGTTGGTCCCCGAGGGTATTAGCCAACCCAGAAGCCAATACTTCGGTGCTGGCCTGGAAACCGATTTTATTTGAAAAATTGCAATAATCTAAACTTAAGAAAATTTTGTTAAAACCTAGGGAGTATCTCCCTCTCGCATAGCTCTGTCCTTGGCTGATTTTGGATTTCCTATTTAGATCGTATTGGTAATTTGTTCTCCATCAGCTTTAACACATATTTCGGTATATTGATTTCCAAATCTTTTTTGACATAAGCTGTCGAAATGGGCATATGCAGAAACTAAATTAACAATTTTTTTCAATTGGTATTTTATTATTTAACATTTATTTATTCTCTATCAGTTTTTTGACATTTTTTAGTAAATGTTCTTCGAAATGTTTAGATCTTATCTGCACTGAAGAGACATATGTTGTCGAAATGTCCATATGCAGAATTAAATTTACAGTAAGTTCGGTATTTATAATTAGTTGTAATTCATTAGCGTATTTGCTTTACACAGATTTTTATAATAAGATTATGTAATTACCAAAACCAACGTTTCTTAAAATTGAAAATAAATACTTGCAATATAGTCTCAAAGACAGAGTCAGCAAAATAAATGATCTACAAAGTCTTTTCATATGTGCATTACCAACAGAAAAACACACAATAACAGAACATACAGTCTTCCATACAAAGCTATCTATACAGACATGATAAACAACGACCAGTTATAGGCAAGATACACCATAAACTGTTAATCTATTTTACACTAGCTATGTAAAACCTTAAAATAGGGGAAGACAGATATAATTATTGCACTTTTGTACATAGAGTGAAATCACATAAATATTCTTATCTAAGTTTTTCAGATTTTTATTGGTTTTGTCTTAGGGTGAGAAAATGACATTTACCAAACAGTCACCCAAAAGATCTTTCACAACATTATTTATACTTAGTACTTGTATAAACATTTCACTGACTTACGACCTGTCAAAGGCAGTTACTGTTGAATTGATTCCGGACACTGTCGCAATGGAAAGGGGGAGGGGATGGGTAGCCTTAAAAGCAATTTAACCCACCATTTCTTTTGAAATGCCTGTACCAAGTCAGGACCATTGCGGTCGACAGTTTTGCCCGTGGTTTCCACCTGATTTGTCTTTTTGTCTCATGGACTTCGGCTCTTTACCACTCTTTTCGGTAGTTTTATTATTACCCCCATTTCATAGTTCATATCAGAAGACATGTAACAATTGAGTTCTGCATAAAACATTAATTTGTTTGTTCATGTGATGTTTTACAGCAAATGTCCACAAGAGTCCTGTCTTGCAAACACTTTTCGAAGAAAGAAAAGTTAAAATAATAAATACCCACATTTTAAAGGCTAAAAAATAAATCCAAATGATACAATTGGGCCAGTGATGCGAACATTTTCTATCCTCAGTGTATCATTAAAAGCCCCAGTAGAAACCATCGCTTCTGTTATACCTTTTTCAATATGTAATATTCTTTTTAATCAATTCATTCCATTTTTATCACTGGTCGGATATTCACAAACCCAGTAGCCAGTACTGCTGTGCCGTCTCGATAACCGATTGTATTTGCAAAAACTATCTCCCTCTTGCAGAGCTCTTATCTTGGCTTTGCTATTTTGATAATATTGGTAATTTGTTCTTTGTCAGCTTTTGCAAGTAATTTGATATACTATATTCCAAATGTTTTTATTAGATCTACACTGAAGAGACTTAAGCTGTCCAAATGGCCATATGCAGAAACTATATATTCAAAGTAACTTCGGTGTTTTGTTATTTATCTGTGTGAAATTCTACGTTTTTCTTGTCACGTTTCAGATGAAGCACATCAATGAATTTATTTTTCATGCTATAAATCTGAAAAGTGTGTCACTGCAGGTAAATCCCCAAATACAGTAATATTTGTAATGTTTATCGCTATGCCTGGAGAATGTTTATTTTCCTACCTCTAAATTTATGGCTTTCCTTAAAAGTAATTTATCATTGGGGAGCGAATGAATGACGTACTTTTGCTTTTTTCTCTTATATTTTTAGAAATAAGCTTTTACAACTAATTTTCAATGATGTATAATTATATGGATCTAAAATCTTACAGACAAGAATTTAACATTCCAATTAAGCTCGGTTCTAATCTGCTATTTCAAAATAGTTGATATATAAAACAACGGCATAGGAATACCACAGAAATAAAGGACGTGTTAATTAAAAACCAAGTGTAATTAAGCAAAAATAGGGCAAATACAAAAACAAAGACATACAAATCAATATAAAACAAAATATACAAAAGTAAGACATTAATATTAGTTTGTAGTATAATATAATAAAATTGAAGTCACATGTTAATAAATTTACATCAAATGTTGAAAACAGTCCGAAGCTGCACCCCCGAAGCTTAAGATAAAATAAAGTTTACTGTGTAAACTATCCTTACTTGATGGACTAAAAAGTATACATTGGATATGAAATTTCAGATGTACTGAAATTTTTAAGCTTTTAAATTAGAGTGTTATATGCAGGTTTCGATTATTTGTGATACTAGTTTCAGTGTTGGATTTTCCTTTTGGTTTCATTTTGAAATGATTTATTTCAGTAAGATGAACATGCTTTTCTTGTCACGTAATAGGTGATGCACTACATGGGGTTAGTACTTCTAAATTTACGAATTTGAAATATCTGTAGCAACCGACGTGCTTCTAAAATTGCGTTATTTTGAGGGTAAATACCTAATGCAATAATATTTAATAGTGTTTGTCGTAATATTTGGATTGTGTTCATTTTTCCAACTTCAAAACTGCACTAATCAACTATGACTTTGCATTAAAGTTCTTTACCCCAATGAAGTTTTCATTCTTATTGCAAGTTGCATCACATAGAATTTTATATAATTATGAAATTGTAATTTTAGAAACTGAGGACAAAAGTAGGACAACATGCTTACGTTGTGTGCAAAGCCATGGTTCTGCGTGGGACGTTGTCTTTTTGTATATTTAGAAATCTTTTTTTCTTATAATCTACTTTACATAATAATTAAATTGAAAGGATATAGAGTAAATGCAAATGAGACAAAGTCTCTACAAAATACATGGTAATATTCTGCAATGGAATAACGCTTTTATTGTCGTTCTCCATCTTGAAGTCACCATGATTCCTTCAACAATGAGCTTAATTACCTTTAGCTGAGACGAAAAATTTGTTATACATGATTTAAACCCAGGCGCTTACATTTTGAGACGTAGAAATTAATTCGAAGTTTAAAAATTTGTTAAGAAGAAGGAAATGAATTGATTTTAACTACCATTTTTAAATCACCAATTGCATTTTAGACATGTAAACGACAATATCAATTTATTATTTATGCCATATGTAAAAATAAAATTCACAATTGTCATGTATGACTAATACAGAACTTAACTATTCGATATAGTAAACTTTTCGAATATCTACTGCTCTCTTTTTTTCCTCTTTGAGCGTTGTTTATTATTATATACTAGTTGTGTGCATTTTATGTGTTCAATGTACGCCTTGTTCACCATTTAGAACAAAAGGATGTTAATATGTTGCTCAGTGACTTGTGTGTGTGTTTTGCTTTTGTTTTGTAGTTTAATTGTTTTTGCTTAGTTTTTTCGTTTGTTTTTGTTTCTTTTTTTCTGCTTTTGTTTTGTTTTTTATTTCTTTTTTTGTTTGTTTGTTTGTTTGTTTGGTTTTTTTTTGTTCTTTAATTATGCTTATTGTTCTTATATGTAATATAGAGAATATGAAGGTCTGATGTACAAAAATATAAAAAGTAAGTAAAAGAAAGACAAACACACAACATTCAATACTGCGCTATTCTTCGAAAACGATATTGCAAAAAAATATTTTTTCGACAATCTTATCGATCCTTGATGTTACTGTGCGACTGAAATATAAAGGTTTCTCACTGGATAAATGACTTGGTCATTATGATATTATCGTACAATTGACTGTTCTACACGTCAAAATATGCTTAAACATGGGAATACTTCATTTATTTGTGGAATCAACAATCACATGATACCGATATCCAATATAGCTACAAGGAAGCAACGACCACCACCTGTGTAGTTCTCCGAACTCGTCAATGTTTTATTTAAAATATTAAATTTATTGTGTAGCTGCAAATATCAATATTGTAATCTTTAATTAAGTCACCTCAATATATTTTCATGTTGTCAAAATGCGGTAGTGAAAACAGATTTTCTTTTAAATCTACAGATGTACAACAAACATAGTATACTTCTATATACATTAAAATACATAAACATTTATTCATTTTATTCAGTTAACTTCATTTTGTTTTCAATGGCGGATCCAGACTTTTTGTTAGGGGGCATGGAACTAAAATTTCCGAAAAAAAAAAACCTTGGAATTTGAAATATTTTTCAACTGGGGGGAGGAGGGGGGCACGGGCCACATGCGCCCTAAATCCGCCACTGGTGTTGAGCTATCTGTGTAAAATATTCATGTCTATCTTGTCATTGGAATTTTTTTGTTATTAAAATTTTTAATCTTGCAACTAACGTGCAAGCAAAATTGTATTTTTTTTAGGTAAATTCCCAATACAACAACACTAAATAGTGTTTATCGTAATGTGTAGAGTGTGTTTGTTTTTTCTACTGCCAAACGTAACTAATAATTTATGAATCTCCTTTAAAATAATTTGGAAACAACATTTATGAGGAAATGAATTACCAAAGCTCTATAAAAATCATTCTGACAATTTTTATCATAACCACAGAAAGTATATCAGGTTTTTAAATAACCTTTCTGTTTAAAAAACACCAACAACGTGAACAAAACTGAGCCAATAGTGTTGTTCCATCATGAATCGTAATATATAATGTTCACCTCACCACCGAAATTTCGTTTTGGAAAGAAGAATTATTAGTGTTTATGAACTGTAAGATAATGCTTAAAAGAATACAGAAGAGTAGACTTCAAAGCTTGTTTCGGCTTCAAATGAAAAAAAAATAAATTGCTTTCAGTCTTTACTGATTAAATGTAAAATCTGTGAAAAATATTGTGTGAACATTTTGTTTCAAATTACAGTAAATGCATGCGAAACAAAATTAAAAAAAAACAACAAAAAATAATGAAGATTTGGTCACATGAAGGAAAGTGATGGTATACATGTAAATTATTAAAGGTGGAAGCTGTCACCTTTGCAACAGTTTCCATGGAATATATTAAAAATAGAGTCAGAAATACAAGAGTATTTGTACATTGGAGAGTATTTGTTACAAGGAATTCAAAAGAGTATGTGATTTCACATTTGAATCTCTGCATACAAGCTGCAAATCTTTGGAAAAATAAACACATGCGAAAAATCCCTTGCAAAATTTCCAAAACTGCGTAATCGAAATAAGTTCCTTGGTATTGCAGTGTTTTAATTTGTATAACAAATAGGTCTCAGTTCACAGATTTTCGGAAAATTTCCCTAGTTAAGCAGATTTTTCAAAATGTGTTTCGAAAGATACATTTTTTCTATACAAACTGTAAAATAATTAAACATTTGGCTTTCTTGTTTTGTAAAAAAAATAAACTATTTTTTAGGCCATCCGCAAATATAATTGCCCACATCTCCCGATTTTACTTGCTAGGTTGTCTTACAATCAACTCCATAAGTGCCCTGTGATCGTTTTTATGTTGTATTATCTATTGGTCCCCTTGTCGGGCAAAGGATGACAGTGTTTGTAAGAGAACTTTGTCCGAAATATTATGCTTGTTGACGACCCCGGATCCATGGCAATAGGGAATACATGGGTGTGGCGTTGTTCAACATTTAGCAAGTGAATTCCGCTCAAACCGGTGCTAGGGGCCGTCTTGATGTTTGCTCTTTGTTGAAGGCCTCATGGTGACTTCATGATGAAGAATCCCATCTAAATTTACTCCATATTACTGTATTTGTTCACTTATATAAGGCAATTATACCTATTATAAAATCTGTTAATACGAGAATAGCTTTATGAAAAGTCAGCAAATTAAAACGACATTAGTCAGTCTATTGCTTATAACCAAAAAAAAAACTTTCATGTTAAATATGACGAAATGGGGAAATACAGTTTTTGTTAATCCTCTTTGTACGTCTTCTTTTTCAAATTTTATTATTATCTTTTTGCTATATCACGCATTTGTTCCACTTACAGCTTTCTAAGTATTTAAAACAAGACAAACCAAGTGCATTTTTCTCCATATGACCAAAAAAAGCATGTGCTTACATGTAAAATTTAAACAAGGAAAACATTTTCCTACATTGACAATGTGTGATATGATCACACGTGTCTTAGGATAATAAGGAAAAAATAACGTTACAGAGTAAAATCAGAAAGCTTTAACTACAAAAATTGCAAAGATCTTTGTCTCAGAATTGTCCTTTTAGACTGACGGTTCGGTTTTCACTTTCCTGATTTGTCTTTTTCTCTCATGGATTTCTGCTCCTGAGAACTCTTGTTCGGTAATTTTGTTATTACCAAACTTTCTTCTTTAAAACCATCAATGGGAACATGTACATAATTTTCAAACTTAATAGCAGATACAACGCTCTATTGCATGACTGTATCTTGAATATATCAAAATGTGATGTCATTCTAACAGAATTTTTCAACTGAGTTCAGTTGATAACAATGCTTCTATTTCAGTTCATCTGCAATGTTGTGACGTCAGCTTACAAGTAAGCTACAAGGAAGCTCCCAATTTTACCTGTATAATTACCTGTAACTTTTCAACGTTTTCCTTTAAATAAAAATTTATATTTACATTTATTTTGTTGTTGCATAATAATGTGAGTATTGAAATTAAGCATTTAAATAATTTCAATCAAGTTTTAAATTATTAAAATTTTTGTAGTATTTATCATTTTAATATTCTTTAAGTATACAAATTAAAAATCAAAACATGCTACACTCAATTGTTCGATCAGCAACCATGGAAATTTAATGTTACAAGGTTAAACAGAAAACATAAGAATTTATAAGCAGAGATAATGCACATCTTTACTTTCGTTCATAATAAGTTTTGTTTTAATTAACGCGATTTGCCCTAAGCAAAATGTGTAATGGATGGATAAATCAACAGCTGATTTGCAAAGAAACAGCAAAATTCGAAACACCTGCGCGTTTCATAAAACGGCCTATAACTCTTTATTCAGGGGCCAACTCCACTCTTTATTCAGGGGCCGACTCCGACCCGCCGTTGGGTGTGGTGTTTTTTCACACGTTCATTGAAGATCTTATGGTGGCTTTGAGTTGTTATTACTCCCCTTTGGGTCGTTGTCTCTTTGACACATTCCCCGTTTCCCTTCTTTTTTCTAATCAAACAATGTGCACGATCTGGGTGTTATCTGTCAATCAATAGTACGCCGATCATATCAATTTAATTGACATTCACCTATCGAATAAAAGGCGTTAATCTGTACGTCAATCAATTATCTGTTTCAAAGGGAAAATTCGCAAGAAATAAAAATTGATATTATTTTCCTGTTTAATAAATGGGCACGTATACATGTATATTATTGTTTTATTCAAATAGATACTTAGTAAGTCCATGCATCAGATCGATATTTCAGTACATATTCAATATGTCTATTTCATTGTTGAGTTAAGGTGGCTCACTCGTCACATTTTTAATTTGTGTCAGATTTCGGAACTTCTCTGATTTTCTCCATTCAATGGCTTGAAGAATTTTGAATACGGACCCCCACATTTTATTTTATGACTGTCTTCTATAGATCAATTTAAGACACCTGACGAGTTTTCATAAAATTCTTGATATGACTTCCAAGCTTTTAAACAACAAAAATAGTCCTAATGTTAAATTAAGGAAAAATCCAGAGAACTCCATCTTCAGTCAAATTTTTAATGTCTTGCAACTCGATTAAAAGCACATGGACCAATATATTTCTTTTTACCATTTCATTTAGTCTTCAATGCCGAATAGGTTTCAAGAAATTCAAGAAGATATAAACAACATCAGGAGTGAATCTCATGTTTCATTTAATCATGACAAAAACATTGTCTATGCATGTAACGTACGCAGTTTGTATATGGGACTTTTTTTAAAAAAAAAGTCCATTTTCTGTCCAGTAAATGTTTTTTTTTTTTTTTCATTATTACATTTTTTCTATTTTCTTTTTCGCTGTTGGTAAATATAGTGTTTATGCTCGACAATCAACATGATATTTCAATTAGTTTTGAATAGGACATCTATGAATATTTTGCATTTAAGTACCCCAAAATAGCAAAAAACGCCTGTCCCACACTGACAAATATCTGCAAACATCCCATTTTTGTATAATTTGTGTGATTTTGTTTGTCATTTTTAACTGTTATCTATTAGAAATACATTCAAACAATTAAAAAAGAGTTCATTCATTGGGAGTAGTTGTAACAAATTTTCTCAAATCAGTTTTAAATGGGTGTCCTAGAAAAATGTCCACTTCGCAACGCCAACGCTAAATAGTCAACAGAGCGCTCGTTTTGTGATTAAGATTACATTTTTTTTTGCTGTAGAAACGTTTGTCATCTACTATTCTATCTGTAAGATAGCACAGAGCAGATATGTTACAATCCATTTCTCTTAGGTGATTGAATTTGTTGGCATAGTTGACACCGTATTTTTTTTCTTGTCTACTTCGCAACGGTCAATATTTCCAAGAGGCGTCCATCATAAAACCATGAAATTCATAATAATTATAACTTACCTTATGCATTGTACGGTTATTTTTGAATTGTGGTTCTAGGATATATGATAAAGAAGAAATCACCAGTAAACATGTAAATATGTCCACTGTGCAACGGTCCACTTCGCAACGCTATAAAGACGTTACATAGTGGACAAAACCTCTTTGTGTATCGGACAAACTGCTGCACCTCTACCACAAAAAATTATAAGAATAAATTGCAAGAGTTCTAATGCATGCTTGCTGGCAATTTATATAAAAACAAGAAGAAGAGAAGCAGGTTTTATCCGCATTTGACAGCTAAATGTGTGATAATGTCCACTACGTAACGGCGTCAATCACTTCTCGAAAATGTTGCGAAGTGGACAAAATCGTTGCGAAGTGGACCGTTGCAAAGTGGACATTTTCGTACATTTTAAAAATTTTTATAAGAAAATCTGTATAGAAATTTTATCTGCTTGATACAATACTGTGGGTATAAGATGAGTAATTTTGATGCTTGAATGATATATAGTATTGCATGGTTTTTCCGTTTGAATTTGACAATTGAATATTGCATATTTTCATAATTTTCTGTCACAAATGTTAAAAGTATGCTTGTGTTGCTTTACTTGTGATTTTGTTTATGTATCTTATTATTATCTAGTATTTAATTATATTGTTACAAAAACATTTTTCTCGTTTTTTGAAAGAGGAAATTGAAACGTTGCGAAGTGGACATTTTGGTGTAACCTGCTTACTTAGGATGACCTTTTTATACACTTAGGTTTATGTTTAAGATTGCATATTCTTAATTTAGTGTCTACTGATATTAAGGTATCAACAGCTACTATTATACTGCTGGGTCGAAGAAGTTATTTTTGTGTTTTTTTCAGTAGGCAAAAGTGGACATTTTTTGAAAATGTCCCATACATCAACCGACCGCTTTATAAATATTTCATGCACCAAGGGCATTTTTGTCGAGGAAGAACGGCAATACGTTCATTCCTTTTTGGGGGGGGGGTCATTGCACGTTACAGACATGTATACATTTGTACTAGTATTGCTTGTGTTCATTTACTCCCACACTTTAAATTATTTTGTCAATATTTATACCTTCTGCTTTGAAAAAACGACATGTTACCTTTAAATGGTTGGACTATAATGTGGCATAGAGAAAAAAAGGAATAAATATAAAACTGTAAACAATGTAGACAGACATGTATATACGGAAGCATGGAGGGGGCATGTGAATTTTTTTTCTATCTCGTGGCCACGACATACTAAGTCAAAGCAATTCAGTGGTTTTCATGTTGGATGACTGATCATTAACAAAGTAACAACAATTGGTCACCACCTCATAAGCATCATTCATTCCAAGTTTGATTCAAATCCATTCATTGGTTCGCTAGAAGAAGTTCTTTGTATGCATTATCCTATAGAGTCCAATGTTTAAATAAAGTTCACTTCTGGCGGCGATGTTGGATGATGGATCGGCACCGAAGTTAGCACCTCATAAACATCATTCATGCCAAGTTTGGTTCAAATCCATTCAGTGGTTCTCAAGTACAAGTTCTTTGTACGCATTTTCCCATAGAGTCCAACGTTAAAATTAAGTTCCCGCTGGCGGCCATCTTTGAGGTCGGAATACTTGACCATGTTCAATAAAATGTAGTCCTTGACATGTTGAACGTTTTTGCAATTTAAACTTGACCTCTTTCTCAAAACATTTTTGAAATATAGGACATTTTTGCAATTAAAACTTAACCTCTTTTGTTAGATTTTTATTAATAAAAGATAAAAAACATCAAAATTTTGAAAATTTTACGGAAAAAGGGTAATAACTCTAAGATGGGTCATCCGATTTTCTTCAAAATTTCAGCATATGTAGATCTTGTCATACTGATCAATTTTACTTGTCTGATTTTTTGATAAATATTACGGTTTTTTTTAGTTATTTGGCAAAAACTGTAATTTACCCCCTATGTTCTATTTTTAGTAACAACAGACATGTTGTTTGACCTAAGGCATAGAAATTTTCAAATTTGAAACTAAATACCCTTGTTATGATTCAGTTGAAGTTTAGTTCCATTTGACTCAGTGGTTTCAGAGGAGAAGATGTTTGAACGTGAGCTAACGAGGGACGGACTACGGACGCCAAGTGATGGCAATGGCTTACCCTAGCATAGCTAGGTGAGCTAAACATGGAATAGACGATATTCAAAATATTTAGATCAGCAAAGATTTTCTGATATATAAATTTTTATCTTAGTATGTAAGATATTCAAATTTTTTGTATCATTTAATTGCTTTACATCAGAAATATTTGTCCAGATCTGAAAAGGAATAACTTATAAACCTGCGCTTCAAGTCAGTGAAGTGTTATCTTTCATCGTAAGTTCTTTTCAAACTGTAGACTTGTGTATGCAGTCTGTGTCTTTTTGTCAATAATGGTCATATTACAAGAACAAAGCAATGGCAATAGGAGGAATAAAGCACAGAAATACCAAAGTCCAGAGATAGAGGACAAGACAAAACACACTCACAGAGAGGTATATGGTCTCACCAGAATGTTATTGGTACCAAACACTTTAAAATTAACAAAGGATATGGACAAATACACGGTAAAACCTAGGAATGAAACAACGCTTTTTTGTTTTTCTTCATCTTGAAGTCTCCATGAGACCTCCAACAATAAACTTTGCTCATACTTTAAAGTAAGTTAAAGACAGTATATAGCACCGGTTTGAGCGGAATTCATTGCTCGATGTCGAACAATGTTATATCCATATTTCGCACTTATGAATGTGGGATCGTCAACAAACATAAAATAACATAGCAAAGTAATCTTACAAAATTGTGGTAAAAAAATGGACAACAGGAAACATATACAATGGGTAAAAATTATAATTACATGCCACAATCAGCCAAGGCACTACACAGGAAAAACACGAATAAGACAAAAGACGAACACACACAACAATAGCAAATCGGGGCAGCCGGACTTGGTACCGCACTAGCAAAAGCCAGTGGTAGGGTTTAATAACCGGTTTATGGGTACGCTAACCCCTCCTTTTTATCCCGTTTCCATATGGTATAATAACCGTACGAATTAATCCCAATACAGATAGACAAATCACAATATCTTGTTCTTGTTGAGGCCTTCAACAATAAACTTTGCTCATACCACAAAGTAAGTTCAAGACGGCCCCTATATCACCGGTTTGAGTGGAATTCATTGCTCGATGTCGAACAATGCTATATCCATATTTCGCACTTATGAATGTGGGATCGTCAACAAACATACAATAACATAGCAAACAGGCTTGGGGTGAATTACATTGCAATGCAATGCATTATATTACAATTACATTTGAAAATTTAGCATTATATTACAATTACAGTTACTTCAATTTTTCAAAGTAACGCATTATATTACAATTACTTGACAAAAAATTCATTAAATTACACATTATATTTTTTGAAATTCTAACAAGAAAAAAGAAATGGTTAATCATGCATTTGCAATTTATTTACAGTTAATACTGTGTACATGTTTATGTAGCAGGAAAAACCAAATTCAATCAAAATTTTTAAAACTATCATTTTCTCTTGAAAATAATGCAGATATTCATTAAAAAATTACAAGTGAAAGGACCCATCCTCCTAGTTCAAATCTCTGTACTTGTGTATTTCGTTGCATTTATATGTAATTATCCCCGCACTTTCGAAGAAAGTTCGGGGATAATGTTATACCCTCCGTCTGTCCGTCCGTCTGTCCGTCCGTCCGTCACACTTTTCTTGCGACTCAAACTCCTCCTACATTTTGGGATTTTATTTTGTTGTAGAATTGTTGCATATAGTCTGCAGATGCGCAATAAGCTATCGGATTTTCGATATTGGTCTTGGTGCAAACAAGAGGCCCCATGATGTCAATTTTTACACATGTTGCATGTAACACCAACTCCTCCTACATTTATGGATTTAGGGATTTAGTTTTGATATAGAATTGTTGCATATAGTCTGTAGATGCGCAATAAGCTTTCGGAATTTTGATATTGGTCTTGGTGCAAACAAGAGGCCCCATAATGTCAATTTTAAGAAAGACCCGAAGATGTGGATTAGACACATGTGGCATGTGACGCAAACTCCTCCTACATTTTGGGATTTAGGGATCAAATCTTTATGCAGAATTGTTGCATATAGTCTATAGATTTGCAATAAGCTTTTGGAATTTTAGTTCCGGTTCCAACTTTGGTAAATTTCCTGAAAATGTCAAAGGCACATATTTTTTCTTAAATTTTGGCATATTATCTTATATTCTGACAAGTGTTTGGTAAAAAACAAAAATCTGAAAACTTAGGATTCTGAAAGGCGGATCCAATTTTGGTAAATTTCCTGAAAGTCTCAAAGACCACTTATTTTTTGGAATTCTACCTAGCAACCATACTTAAAATGTTTGTGTAGTTTAGGAAAAACATTTTCATCAACTGGATTTCAAAAATATTGATTCCAATCTTGGTAAATTTCCTGAAGGTCTCAAAGACCACTTATTTTTTGGAATTCTACTTAGCAACCATATATATCCTAGAATTCTTTTAGTAACAATAATGATTATCAATAGATAGACTTAAAAAATAATAAAAAAAATTATGCCCAGGGTATATAAGAACTGTTTTCTGTGTCAAACAGGGAGTGCGGGGATAGCTCTCGTTTCCGACAACATCTAGTTTATATATTATCTCTTTTACTATTTATAGGTAGTTTTCCCCTTTTTCACATTTTTTCTGGAACACTTTTGAAATTTACAATTGAAAGTTAAACCTTAATAAGGGTTTGGGAGATAAATGTGGCCTTTTTTCACCACTCTGTGTTAAGTTCCTGTGATCTTTTCAAAATTTAAAGAATGAACTTGATATGTAGTTTTTGAGTTTAGTTCAGTTCCCTGTACATATATACTTATAACTGGTACTTTAATTAACACCATGTAAAGCCATAAATCCACTTGTCAAAAGAAAGGAATTAATTGAAATGTAAACTAATTAAAAGCTTTACATGTAATGTGACAATCACTGATCTTTGAACTAATTATAGGGAGGTGAGACACTACCATGATTCTTCTGATAAACATGTAATAATGGAGGTCTGTCTGATTTTAACCCTTTATTTTACAGATTTCTATTATATAATTAAATGTAACTCTACTCTTTTTATCATCTGGAACATGTGAATTGTTGATAATCAACAAATTAAGATGACCTGACTACTCATATACAAGTTGAGAGTAATTATAAATAATATTATATACTCATTTAAATATCTATAATCTGCTTTGTTCAAATCGTGTCACATGACATTTGAGATTTTGCTGGGTCAACCGGCTAGCGTTGGGTCGCATAGGAAGGTCAACTGTGAACAAGAAAATTCGATATAATATAACAGTTACCAGTCTAGAGAGTGTGTGACCCATCGATTACTCTCCCCTCGAAATTTAGGTCACCCTCGAGCAAGCTCTCGGGTGACCTTAATATCTCGGGGAGAGAAATCGATGGGTCACACACTATCTAGGGTGGTAATGTGATTGGACTAAATTCAATATTATAACAGATTCATCTTGTAGCTGTGGAGCCAGTTGTGATGATTCATATCATTTCTTTTTTATATGCCCGCGATATCAAATTCAAAGGACCATTTTATATGATAATCTCAGCTGGTTACCTGGAGATATTTATGTGGATCTGGATCTTTTGATAAAAGGCTCGTTGGAATTAACTGATGAACAAAATGTATATGTTTTTACACATGTGTTTGAAAACATAAAAAGAACAAGAAGATTCCTAATTACATAGTTAAAATATATTTCGTCATATAAATATATGACGCGGACAGCAAACCACACACATCACAAACATTTTTAGTAAATTTAGTTTAATTCCTTTATAATTTTATATGTGAAATATGTACTATAGATGCATGCTTTGAAATGATATGTATTAATATTGTAATATATGTTATATAGGAGAAGACTCCATAAGTTTGTTTAACTTGTGTCTAATCCTGTTTGCAATAGTTATGCAAAATAAATACGTTTAAACTAAAAATTGGACTTAAGTTTATTGTAGAAGCTAAGTCCTGGTGAAATATTTCAAAATTTGGGCAAAATTTCCCAAAAAGTGGGTAAAAATTAGGTAAAATTAGTGCCATGTTAAATTTCCCATTGGATTACATAGGAATTTTTAAGTTCGAATTATGCTGAAAGTACAAATGTTGCTGGATTGAAAAGGACTTGTTGCTAGTGTCTTCCTATTGAGGAAAGGTCCATAAAGAACAGGTTTACTAAGTTCTAACAAAAATCAAAAGCCTTTATTTAAAATAACCAAATATAAACTTCCAAAATTACATCATTTTGTTTTATGGCGGCCATTTTGTAAAAATTTTCGGAGGCCATTTTCAAGATTTCAATCTGCTGTTACTTTTGAACACATGATCAGTTTGTTCGTTTTTAATCAGGCTGTCTTTCTGGTTGGCTTTAATTTAAAACAAAGACCACTTTGAAAAAATGTCTGACCTCCCTACTTATTATACTTTGATCACTAGAAGCTTGTGTTTCTTTTGTGAAATAAGGATTGCAAATTTTCAAAACTAGAATTGAAATTAAATATATTTCATCATAATCTTTCTGAATGAAAACAAAATATTTTTTTATACTTTTAGATAAGTTGCAAAACTATCAGATATAAAAGAAAAACAATGTTCAAAATTTACATGGAGTTCCAATACATTTCAATTTTTATAGTTAAAAAGCTTAACCCAGAGTTTCAAATTTAAAAAAAAGCAATGCTATGTAACGCTTGAATTACAGGCAGTTTTGAAATGTAATGCATTATATTACAATTACATTTAGCATTATATTACAATCACAATTGCTTCAATTTTTGAAAGTAATGCATTATATTACTTTACAAAAGTAATGCATTAAATTACAAATTACATTTTAGTTTATAATTTCAAGAAAAGAAATGGTTAATCATGCATTTGCAATTTTGAGTGAATACTGTGAACATGTTTTTGTAGCAGGAAAAATACCAAATTCAATCAACTTTTTAAAACTGATAGTATTGCTTCTCTCGAAATTCATACAGATACATTAAAAATTACAAGTGAAAAGATCCATCCTCCTAGTTGAAATTTCTGTACTTGTGTATTTCGTTGCATTTATGATATGTAATTATCCCCGCACTTTCGAATGAAAGTCCGGGGATATTGTCGTTGGCCTCGTCCGTCCGTCTGTCCGTCCGTCCGTCCGTCACACATCCTTGCGACGCGAACTCCAGATGCGCAATAAGCTTTCGGATTTTTGATATTGGTCTTGGTGCAAACAATAGGCCCCAAGATGTCCATTTTGACACATGTGGTATGCGACGTGAACCCCTCCTACATTTTTGGATTTAGGGTTTTAATTTTGTTGTAGAATTGTTGCATATGGTCTGTAGATGCGCAATAAGCTTTCGGATTTTTGATATTTATCTTGATGCAAACAAGAGGCCCTAAGATGTCGATTTGACAAAGACCACAAAATGTGGATTGTGACACATATGGCATGCGACGCGAACTCATCCTACATTTTCGGATTTATGGATTTAATTTTGTTGCAGAATTGTTGCATATAGTCTGTAGATGCGCAATAAGCTTTAAGAATTTTGATTCCGGTTCCAACTTCGGTAAATTTCCTGAAAATGTCAAAGACTGATATTTTTGACATTTTGGCATATATACTTATATTTTGGCAAGTATTTGGAAAAAATAAAAATTCTGAAATCTAAGAATTTGAAATGTGATTCCAATTTTGGTAAATATCCTGAAAGTGTCAAAGACCACTTATTTTTTGGAATTCTACCTAGCAGCCATACTTTCAGCATTTGTTTTGATAAGGTTAATCATTTTCACTAATTGGATTTCAAAAATATTTGATTCCAATTTGGGTAAATTTCCTGAAAGTGTCAAAGACCACGTATTTTTGGGAATTCTTCCCAGTAACCATACTGTTAGGATATGTTTTGATTAGGGCAATCATTTTCACCAATTGAATTTCAAAAATTCTTGATTCCAATTTTGGTAAATTTCCTGAAAGTCTCAAAGACCAATTATTTTTTGAAATTCTACCTATCAACTATATTTTAGGATCAGTTTCAATTAGGACAATCATTTTTAACAATTGGATTTTAAAAAATTCTTGATTCCAATTTTGGTAAATTACCTGAAAGTCTCAAAGACCACTTATTTTTTGGAATTATTCCTAGCAACCATACTTTTAGCATTTGTTTTGATAAGGTCAATCATTTTCACCAATTGGATTTCCAAAATAATTGATTCCAAATTTGGTTTATTTCCTGAAATTGTCAAAGACCACTAATTTTTGGAATTCTACGTTGAAACCATAGTTAAAAAATTTGTTAGAATTAAAAGAAACATTTCACCAATTTGATTTCCAAAATACATGATTCTAAGTTTGGTAAATTCCTGAAAGTCTCAAAGACTACTTATTTTTTGGAATTCTGCCTAGCAACCATACTTAAAATGTTTGTGTAGTTTAGGACGAACATTTTCATAAATTGGATTTCAAAAATATTTGATTCCAATTTTGGTAAATTCCCTGAAAGTCTCAAAGACTACTATATTCTTTAATTCCTAATGGTAAAAATAGTGACTGTCAATAGTTTAATTTCAAAAATGTTAAGAAAAATTATACCCAGGGTCTATTGCTGTTTTCTGTGTCAAACAGGGGGTGCGGGGATCACTGTCGTTTCTGACAGTCATTACTCTAGTTTATATATTGTATTATCTCTTTTAATATGTATATGTAGTTTAAATTTTTCCTCCATTTTTTCCACAATTTTTCTTGAACAATTTTGGGACGGGAGAGATAAATGTGGGCTTATTTCACTTTCACTAAGTTAAGTTCATGATCTTTTTAAAATTGAAAGAATGAACTTTATAGGTAGTTTTTGAGAAAAATGTTCAGGTCAATTCCCTATACATATATATTCATGGTTGGTTTCTAATAACTGACACTTCAATCTACTTGTCAAAGGGAAGGAATTAATTAAATGTCTCCTTGACATTTACCCAATTTCCTTTCTTTTTCATAATTAACAGTTTTACATGTGACCATCATTGATCTTTGAACTAATTATACTTTGATCTTGTGTTTGTTTTGTAAAATAAGGATTGCAAATTTTCAAAACTAGAATTGAAATTAAATGTTTTTCATCATAAAATTTCTGAATGAAAACGAAATATTTTTTTATACCTTTAGATAAGTTGCAAAGCTAGCAGATATAAGAGAAAAACAATGTTTGAAATTTACATGGCGTTCTAATACATTTCAGTAAAACAAATTTTTACAGATGAAAAGCTTTACCCAAAGTATTAAAGTAAAAAAAATAATGCATTGTAATGCCATGTAATGCTTAAATTACAGGCATTTTTGAAATGTAATGCATTATATTACAATTATATGTAATGCTAAAAATGG
>MJUU01055211.1:5257-19010 GCA_002080025.1 Modiolus philippinarum | reverse complement strand
AACATTCCATCGATAAGTGCTTTGTTTGAATTTATACAATACGCTTGGTTTGTCATTTAAATTAAAATCTATTTAAAACTCGTGTCCTATTGAATAACAAGATAAATACTTCAACTTTATAAACTATTTTAAATTTTACCTGTACAGGTAAACTTAGTTTTGTGTTGTCGTATTTAAAATCTTCTATTAGACATGAATTCAATAATCATTTGCATACTTGGTTTCACATATAGCCTGTATAGATACGAAAAACACTTGCTTAGTAGCAGTAAACAACTGTATAGATACGATAAACAACTGCATAGATGCAGTAAACAATTGTATAGATACGATAAACAACTGCATAGATGCAGTAAACAACTGCTTAGTAGCAGTAAACAACTGTATAGATACGAAAAACACTTGCTTAGTAGCAGTAAACAATTGTATAGATACGATAAACAACTGCATAGATGCAGTACACACTTGTATAGTTACATTAAACAATTCCTTAGATTCATATTAGATTTCCTTAGTAGCAGTCAGTACTTGCTTAGAGACGTAAATATCTACAATTACTTTACCTGATCAACACGTTCTTAACTATTTTTAAATGGATTTTTTTTCAGTGATCGAATTATTAAACATTCATGTGACATTTAAATATATTGATATAAAAAGTGAATTTATACATTGTGATGATTCTATGATTAATATTTGATTTCATTTGATGTGGTTTGTGTTTTTATTTTTTATTGGGAGAGGGGGGGGGTCAAAATTTTTTTATCACTTTTTCTGTGTAACTATTTTCTCCCGAAGGATTTTTTAAACACAATAGTATTATGTTATATTGATGCTTCCCACCACCGACTATTTTTGAGGTACGAAAAAATTGTCGGTGGGGGGAAGCATCAATATAACATAATACTACGCTCTAACCGTAAATCTGTCTAGCCAATCCACCCAAGGAGATACTGCTTCATTATATCACTTTGTCTGTGTTGCTGTAATTTTTATAATGCATATGCCGCGAAGTGAAATAGTTGAACATGAGTTTTCGTCTAAAGAAAGAACATAACTGCTGCAGTTGGCTTTGTTGTTGACTGACCATAATATATAAACTGATGTTACTGGCAAGTTAAATAATAATCAGCAAGGCTTTTTGTTCCTCTTTTGAATTCTGAACAGTTTACGAGTGAGTTAGCTCCAACAATCCTTCCACAGTGTGTTGTCCATGTCCAATGTATAGTTGGGGGTGGGGGCATTGACTATTGACTTAGCGCTGCATTTGTATGGGATTTAATCATTCATGAGAAGGAACAATATTATTCACGGTTTTTCACCAGCAGATTTTATCGCATTTGAATATAAAACAATGTATAGTTCGTATTTTGTATACATAAACTGTTGTTGAATTAAAAACTTTGGGGAAAAAAGCAACAGTTAAGATGTGATTTCAAAATCAAAATACATTACATGTATTCTACTAGTTCAAAGTTGTATTGTCCTAATACAAGATTTATTAGGAATCACAAAAATGGTTACAAGGTAAGGCTTGTCCTTCTTTGCGATATCAGGATAAATTCGTTACACAGTGCTGAATTGTCCTAACAGAATTTTTTGGATCAATGAAATTCATATCTCGTTCGGCTTCGCCTCACCTGATATGAATTTATGGACCCGATAAATTTACATATTAGGACACCTCCGCACTGTGTCACCTATACTCTTTTTGATTGGTCATTTGTATTAGGCGTATGCTGGAGAAAATTCCAGACATTCAAAGAAATATCGGGCCCCTCTCCTCCACATTCGTTTGTACTCAAACAACCAGACAACCTTCTTAACCAGACGGAAGAGTCAGAAATTTCAACTTAATATATCAACAAATACAAGGGCTACTCGTTTTGAGATAAACTCACGTTAGTCAGAACATTATATTTAACCTTTTTTTTCCAAATTAAATACAAGCCAATGAAAAATCATTGTTGAGATCTGGTTCGCCAGTAAAGTCAACTTTTTAAAAATGTCAATTGCGGTAATCAAGTCAAATAAAGTAGAGAATAAGAGCAAACTTTATTTATTGCAGGTAAGATATGCTATAATCTAGGAAACAGATATCCAACAGGAATCCATCAGTTCATAATTTCATCCGTAAAACTTCTGTATGGATGACAGCAAGTTTTCGATAATATAACCTCTTAAAGTAGCCTATCAGTAAGCAACGTATCTCGTGCAAAGAAGTTGTTGATCATTGAATATTAGTGTAAACAATATTTTATTTGAAAACAAGACGTACATATGTATACATATATAACAAAATATAATAATGATTGGGATCATTGAATATTGAATGGTAGATGTCAGCAGCATGTGCTGGTGCTATTGTTATGTAGCTACGAAAAAAAGATTAATGACTGAGAATCGAAACATTAGTCAAAAACGAAAAAAAATCCGTCGTTTTCGATATTTCAATTCTGGCAATGAACTGAAATCCTGTAAAAGAAAAGAACAAGCTTAGGTTCTTAAAGGGAAAGTCTGCTGTCATCTTGGAAACATATATCCTATAGCAGTTACAAGTAACAGGATGTGACTTTTGGAAATAAAATTGCTTAGACTTTTATCCTGCTATTCGTGCAAAATCTTATGTTGCATTTAATGTCAGTATTGACTTTTTTTTTCATTTCTCTATAGAAAGATTTTGTATTTTTGGAACTTTTTCGACTATGAATTGTGTTCATGCCGTCTGCTGTCGGGAAAACTGAGAATGTGTGACCTGTTAGATGATTTCATTTATTTGTGTCTTGTATATTAAAGTTAACAAACATCTTGGGATAACTTTATCTCAAGATGCTAAACGAAACGAACATACTGATTTTGTACCAAAGAATAGAGCCAAACACCTTAATGTGTTGAGAAAACTTTACTTCCAGTTGGGAAGGAATAATTTAGTTTATATCAGACAAATATTGAATATGGCTATCACATAAAGGATATTGTGCTTTAACTACTAGGTAACTCAGGTAAATTGCAATTGGAAGCAGCCAAGATTGTTTCAGGTTAACCTTTATCTGCATTTTTTGACTCCTTGTATAATGAATCGGGATGGGAACCTTTTTTTGAAAGACTTAATGTGGTTACAAAATATGATGTATGTGAAAGTACCTCCATACTTTGATATGTCTTAATCCGCCGACTGTTAAAAAGACTTCTGTTTATCCCCTTTGAAATGGACAGGATTTAAAACTACCATTTTGAAGACTGTCAATAAGAATCGCTTATTCCTTCGACAGTTAGAGAATGGAATAAGTTAGATTTAGCCACTCGTAAAAGTGGCAGTAGAATACCGATAGAACAAGATTACATAAATCAAAGTCCATAGACAAGGCAAAAGCAAAAACACCAGGAGACGGAAGACCAATGACGCTACACAACCGCAAAACACTAACATTTCAAATAGAACAATAAAAACTAAAGTACTAACAGTGTGAACTCTCCAAAATAGTCACATCAGGTGCTCAGAAAGGGTAAGCATACCCTGCCCTGTAGGCAGCACCGGTTACACTCTCAATGGGTCAATCCAGGGTAAAGTCTGAATCGGGTATGTCAAATCTGGGAAGACGTGAATCTAGCTGAAAATGTCAATTTGACATCGACATCGATATCTCATTTTTATCTACGAAAGGGTGAATTTTTAAAGGGATGAAAATAAAAATATCAGAACATAGCCCTGACTTACCAGTTCTTGTGTCAGTACTTTTGCTCTTTCCACAAAGTCACTGTAAACTACAACCTTTTCAGTAACGAATTAATTGTGAAATGTACACTACATATGCTTGGAAGGTGGGTAAATGGACAATTCACAATTGGGAAGTCACGTTTGTCATATAACCTAGATTTCAGACGTCAATGTATAGCAAATGGTCGAGGTCGAGGTATGAAGCAGAATTGGATGTATCGGTTGTCTCTGCGGTAGACCCGATGTACATATTCTTTAAATTTTGGGTTATTCAGAGAAGGTACATCGTCTGTATATCTGAAGCTGAAATGAAAAGTTTGGGCCAGTTGTTTCTATTTCTGTAATATTAGCCCTTGTAAAAAACTTACTTCATATGAATGAAGGAAAAAAATTAGGTAAAAGTGAAATACAAATTTTCCCCAAATAAGAATATCTGCGTTCTCCGTTTTTTGTACAGAAACTTTGATGTGTTACATGTGTTAGATCGGAAAGTACTGTTTTAAGTTTATTATGTTTAAGGATTGTATAAAGGGTACAAAAATCAAACGTTCAAATGTGAGGCTGTTTTAGGAGAGCTGATTCAAGGAGATATTTTGAGATATTTTTACATACAATACGAAATTTCAATTGAAGTTTCATATGTAAGAAGGCTTGATATCATAGTCAACGGAAATTTTGTCCTTAGCTAGGTGTCTGTAACTGTGATCATTTGTCCGGACAGTATCCGTATGCATTGTCTTCATGTTTTTTATACATCATTGTAAAGGTACTCGTCTTGATAAGTTGGACATATTGTAGTTTGATTTTTACTTTGAGTCTTTTTGTGTATTTATTTTTTAGCCATTCACCACACATTGGCGGAGCGTTTGGATCAAAGAAAACGAGTTTAACCCCACCGTCAATTTTTGTGCCTGTCCCAAGTCAGGAATATGTTTGTCATTGTCTTGTTCTTGTCTTCTTATAAAGTTTTAGTTTTTTTATATTTGGGTTATTTGGTGTGGTTTGTTTCCATTGATTGATTTACTTTTCTACCTTTTTAGACCATTTAGGGCTTGTTTTATGGTGTCATGTTTCTCACTGTGTTGAAGACCTTACGGTGACCCCTAGATGCTTTTTGTGTCGTTTTAACCTGGATATGGAATGTTGTCACCTTGAATTAACCCCATTTCCTTTCTTTTTTTCAATTTTGTTAGAAGCTTTGGTACTATGAAGTATTTTTATGAGGTTTGTCAATGTTTTTGCAACAAGAGGATCATCAAATATATTGGGCGGTCTATATTCATAGACATTTACAAGCGTCGAATACGATTAATAATTAATTATTTAATCGACCAGATCCAGTCTGACAATGTATCCACATCTTCTTTTACTTTCTTCATCCACATTTTGGCATAGTCCTCAACTGCATCCATCATAATCTTGAAGTTATATTTCTAGTAAATGTTCTGGGGTCACGGAATTTTGAACCTTTTCAAAAGATATCTCGTAATTTTGGTTTCCAACGATATTTAAATCACCGGTTATCACGTGTCCAGCAGGATTGTAGTTGCATAGGGATGAGGAGCATGTACGATCAGGCGGTTTGGCTTTAAAGGCATATACCTGAAAATCACATTTTACCCGTTTGTGATTGAAAATAGTAGTTTCAAAAGGTTTAGTTTAGGAAAATGAGATAAGAAGGACATATTGGTCTTTGAAGAAAGGGGAAATGTTTGATTTCACTGTTTTGTTGTGCAGAATGTTAGAGAGATACATGGCATCCAAGCCTTTGTTAGCAAACTGATTTTTAAGGAATGGTCGGTTTCAGATTTATATGCTGAAGTTGTTACAGGTTTGAACAGTCTGTGATTAGAGATGTCCATAACGATAGCTGCTAAATTCACTGTGACTTCAGTATTTTGTTATTTATATTCCAGATAATTCCAGTCAGTCACAAATGAATCAAAACATACTTTGCAGAACGAATGAAGTTTTGAAAGTGTCAAGGAACATATTTATTAGGATTGGGATGAACACCTACCTGACACCCTTTAAGAGAATTTAGGAATGATTTAAAAATATGCATCTAATAGACAATGTTAAGTCTCCAACATACTTTTCCTATGGTCCACATTGAATATAATATTGACAAAGTAACAATGTTTTGCTTCTTTTTTCACTTCGTGTTAGTCAAAAACTAACCCACCGTGCAGTCCGATAGAATCATTTTTTCTTTGAGTGTACCAAATAAAGCATGCTTTCAAATCTTATTCAGTTACAAACTGAGCTTGAAATAAATCTCAAGATGAAATTTATAGATATAAAAAAGATCAAAACGTTACCTCTTTGATTGATTTAAATCATATTACTGTTACCGAATCTACGATTTTGATTATATTTACAATGCAGTATATTCAAAATGAATATATTTTAAGTAATTATTTAAAATTGTTGCATGCTCTTCTTATATTGTATAACATTATATTTGTATGCTCTTCTATTATTGTACAAAATTGTATCATATGGGAGAATACTTTATAAACTGAATAAGCTTGTGCCTATCCCTTTTGTTCAATAGAGCATATAAAATTGTTATTAACATCTGAAATCGAAAGCTGTTAATGATACATGCATGCTTTGCAGTGCGTCAGAATGCTAATAATCTCGAACTTTTAGCCTAAGATTTTAAAAATTCTTTCGTATTAAGTTTAAAAAAAATGCACCATTGAAGGTTTTGTATTTTATGAATTAGAAGAAGAAAATTGATATTGAAAGCGAATTTTTAATCAGAGAAAATACTTTGCAACCACAATTTGTCAAATAATGGATTGGTTAGTTTCGGTTAATTTCTTGACATCGTTTTACACTCCTGAATAGATCTGCATGTAAAGGCTGTTATACATGAAGTTAAAAAGCAGAAATACGTGTCATAAATATAAGTCGTTTGTTAACTAGAGAAGTTTGTCAATGCATTCTTATTATTTCATAGATAAAGATATTGTTGCAAACTATTAGGAAAACAATAAATATCCAAGAAGCATAAAAAACAGTAAATATCGCTATGCTGTACACATGTTTTAAGGAGTAACCTATCATATATTCATATTATATGCGTTCATTCTTTTTTTTTCAATACAGGACGAAATCAAAACGATTCAGTACCAATAAAATGTGGATTTTTGGAATGCAACATAAACAGTTACGAGGTGAAGTATAAAAACTGCGATGACACAATCAATGGGTTTCTTTGTACACAAGGTAGGTCATATAATATTTCTGTTATACGTTATGTCAGTATTGTTATGCTTGAATGTTTTATTTTATAATTAAGGCGGAAAAATATCTTTGAAAAGGTAAACATTTTGCTAAGAAACTGTTGAAAATCTTTTGTGATAGGTTTGGAATCATAGTTTTTATCAATAACTTTGTCAATAAAATAATCTGAGGCATAAAAAAGCCATTATGTGATAACTGATGTAATCAAAATATTTAGCTTTTTTTCTTCTACAGCTGTAAATTAAAAAAGACGTACCATTATCATACTACAGGTTAGCATTATATTGTAATCATAGTCCCCACACAAGTCCACATCGTTTGAAGCAGGCAACATAGTTAGACTCCAAGTGACATAGTTGGAGTCTTCTGAAAAAAACTTCAATGATCATCTTTTGTGAAACCGCAAAGCAAATTTGAATAAAAAAAATGTCACTATAGTACTTATGTGGTCCCCTTTAAACATTTAATCCTCAAATACGAATCACATCCAAGATGGTCGCCAGCTGAGAATCTAGTTTAACATTGGTTATTATGGCAAAGCATTCAAAGATTTCATCTACAGCAACAAAGCCAATTTGAGCAAAACTCGATCACAATAGTCCTTGTTAGTGTCCTTTAACAGATGTATCAGTCGAGTCAGCATCTCATTCGAGATGGACACCAGCTTGGGAACTAAGTGAAACCTTTGACCATGTGGAAAACCACTCTTAGAGATCTTCTCCCGCGAAAATACTTGGAAAATTTGGACATTTCTTGCCACAATGGTCTTTAGTTGGCTACCTTTGAAAATGTGCCATATGACATCTAGCGGGAAACATAGTTTTACACTGAGCCCTCTTGGTTAGCTTTCAAAGATCTCTGAATTTGAACCAAAACAGGTAACAATAATAATAATAATAATAAGGTTGGCCTCTGTAAGGAATGAGTTCGGCAAGTCGGCATGTCATCCAAATTACCAGCCAACGGGAACTCAGTTTAATATTGGACCCCATTGGGAAGCATTTTCAAAATCTTCTCCTCTAAAAGTACTTGACCAGTTGGAACCATACTTAGTCACAATAATCCCCAGTGTGTTACTTTGAAAAAATGTCAGTAAAGTCTTAGACTCAAAGATGGCCGCATAGCACTACTGGGACAACATATTCAAACATCTGCTAAGGCCAATTGAAAAGTTTTGTACAATTGTAGCTAAACGGTCCCCTTCAAGAAAAGTTTGCACTCAATCCAAAATAATTGTCAGCAGGTAATATTGCTATACTTTGAATCAAATGACATCAAGTTCTGTTTTCAAATTTGATTTTGAATTCCTTAAACAAAGGCAATATTTCAGCTTTGCCCCTGGTGAGCGATACAAGCTCTTGAGAGCTTAATGTTTTCTAAACAATGTGTCTTAAATGTTCAAATATTGTTAATCTTATTACAAAAAATGTTAAAACTAGGCGGATGGTATTACTCTGCTGGATGCTAAATTGGTCGTAATTGCAAAATAATTATTCTGTTTGTTCGATTTTACATATGAAATTGATAAGGAATAACAATCATAGTGGCGCGAGAGCTACATAACTCTATTGCAATCGAAATATAGTTTTGGTTCCGAACATAAACTCTAATAGCGCAAATTGACGATAGTGGATTTATAATCAGCAGAGAAGCTTGTTAAATGATCGTATTATATCCCAAAGAAAGTATTCTATAATGACAAGAGAGTCCAGCTGGAGGTTTTTGAAGAGATGTCAACGCATATGAAATATTTCATATTCAGGGGGTTTTGAAATCACAAAGGATGAAATATTTCTTAGAACAAATAACAAAATACCGAAGTTACTGTTAAAATTTTTAGATGTATAAAATACAGAACTCATCTCAAGTGAACATTTTAAGATAAACTTTTGTTTTGGCACTTATAAAATCGTTCTTATTTACAGAAGACAAAATACTATGACAATTATAAGGTAATGGAATTGGGAAAACACGTTATATTAATTGAAAGTATTTTCAGTTGAAAATGCCATAATCTGAGCTTCAAAATTATTTTATTTAAACATTAAAAGTTATTTAAAAGTTATTACATTTCCATTCGACAATTTAAAAAAAAAACTTTATATTGTACCAATAAAACTTTTTTTTCATTGGTTTGACATTGGTCAGTCAACAATTTGTCAAGGGTCAGTCACTAATTACTCAAACAGTACAGGCTATTGGTGCAAGGACTGTATATGTTTGTGCTATCCTCCAATACCATTTAAACATCTATTCTATAGGTGTGTGTTGTTGTTAGCTACAAAAATATTTTCCTTATCTGCTTTAATAAGCTGATTTAAGGTTATGAGATGTGTCTTTATACCAAACACTAACACATGACTTTCTTATATCACAAACTATAACCCCGACTCTTTTCCATGATAAAAAAAACAACTTTAATTGCAGTTTTTTAAATTATTTAAAGCAGAGATTAAGAACAACAATAAAAACGTTGTTGTATTGCTTGGTTTTATCATGTGTATTTAGAGACGTAGTCTCTTAGAATTAACCCTATTTCCCTTAATTGTTACCGGGGGAAAATATCGATGGATAAGTATGACATTATATATTAAATGTTTGACACATCGTTTATCCTCCACTCATTAGAGATATTTGACGACAATTATAAATATAAATCCCCTCATTTAAAAAGCAGAAATAACATCTTTTCATTTTCAGCTAAAGGGAAATGAAAAACACAGGAGAGGTTAAATTATTTAAGAAGTGGGCCTTTTAGTTAACATCTGCCTTCGGTAAGAGAGGTCTAGCTGAGAACGTCTAGAGCTGAAGAAGTATTAACTGTATTCAAGCTATCATTATGTAATTTTCTGGAAACTAAAGCATACATGGCTAAAGTTTCGTCGCTCGACATTTTTTTTCTGTATTTTTTATAATTAACTTATCAGTAATGATGCCATTATACCATTCAAAATGGAAAGTATTATATTTGATTCGCAATTGTCCGTTGAAAAGCTGAGAATTTATGAGAAATGTCTGCAATAATTTCATTACCTTTACATTCTGTAGTTAAACATTTAAATATAAACATGCCTGGGGTAATTACTATTATTACAAAAAAAATCTTACTGGTTATTACTTCTTGTCAGGCTAGTCATTATAATACGTTCTCTTTATTCCAAACCCTTATCTTTGTGTTGTTTAAAATTTTGCAGTGAAGATTAAATATTATTTTATTGCTTTCTTATATATGAGATCTTTTTTCCGCAAATCCCGTTTTTAACTTAAGTAATCCAAGGGATCCGTTTTTACTAAGTATCACCCTGTTCGGAAAAAGTGCTGGACCGTTTGTAAAAAAGAGTTTGGTTAATAAACTAGTGAATAGTGGATCCATTAGTTCGTCTGAATGATTTATAGTTAATATGTATTAACGTATAAAAGATGTTGAAGTTTCCTTTTCATAAATTCTTAAATCAAGTTATTTACAAATGAGCATGTCTCTGTGAAAAGGGGAATACTAATTAAAAAATATCATGATAATTATTATTGAATATCATAACATTCAGTAAAGATGATGCATTATCGGCTATGTACGTAATGTCGTCATCATAGACGTGTAGATGCAAATAGAATTTTATCTTTTTGGTATGACATATTTGGTTCACATTTGAATTCCCAGTTATTTTCCACCCTTTATTTGTATCATTATCAAATGGTTTCAAAAAGAGTTTTCGACTGTTATTTTTTATAGTGTTTTAAAGTCAGTTTTCCTATATTTTGATGTTGTATGTTTTATTATTTCTTTCAGTCACATTTTTCTGCTTACTATATCAAATTTGAGGTTTACACTTTTAGTTCAGCTGTATACGGCCATTTTCAATAACATACTTATATTCACTAGAGATAATAATTAAGTTTTGAAGTACAAAGACCGCAAATTTAATATAGTGTTTGAGTTTTAGCTGATTGCAGGTTCAAATATAACTAATTTGAGTTTGGTTGTTGCATTTTATTATTATTGGCTTTCTTTTTTTCAGATAAGAAACAATCAACCGAGTCGTTTGAAATTTTGACAATCGTTTCTGATCTTGCTTTAAGCGTTTTATGACCTTTTATAAATTATTTCTTTCCATTGACCTTTTTAATTCTCAATTAAATTTTGCAAGAAACATTTCACTCGTTGTTCATCACTATTCAACTAACAGCCAAGGTGGCTTTAAATACTATAGACTATGGTGGCAGATATTTTCTTTTTCTTTCAAAGCCAATTTTTCCTTTTTATGTTATGCATTGTAATCACATGCAATGGGTTTCCTATAATGTCTATGTTTTGATATTTGTACCATGAAAAGAGAGTTTTTTGTACCGATTAGTAGGGCCAGTCAGGTGTCTAGAAATCGATCTTGATCATAAGTGGGGGAGAGGGTAGGGCGGTGCATGGAAAGTGATTTCAACCCTTGGCCTATTACTACAACGTACGTCTCTTCAGAAGCAGTAATAATGAAATATCAAAACAAATTTAGTATTGTGTTTTGGTATTAGTTGATTACAGATTCAAATAAAGCAAAGTTCTACTATTTCAGTTTGAATATAGCAAGTTTTAAGTAATAATTTTATTTTTCAGATGAAAGAGAAATAACGACGGCGGTTGAAATTTTAGCACAATCCAGTACAACACATTTGACAACAAGCGTTTCTGAAGGTACAAGTATTGGTTAGTAATGTGCCAAAATATAACTCATTAGTTTGCAACTGAAGAAATAAGAAAAATTAAATCATAGACAAATAGAGGTTTTTTCTAATGGTAGCTAACAAGACAGACCTCCATATTGAATAGTAAGAAAGAGCTCCTTGACTCCATGATATGTAAGTCTTCTGTAAAGTGTGTATTTACTACAATGCTTAAACGTTTATATGTTACTAAACCAACATTGATGCTTATTGTTATGCGCAAAAGTCGTAAGACAACTAACTTGTACTAGAAACATATGCAAAAAGTTCATTAAAATGCAAAATTCATAAAAATGAAGAAGTGCCCTGTTGATAAATATGAAATAGGGCAACCACCATTATGACTTTTACGACATTTGCTATTCCGAATTCATATTCAATATTTCTTTTAAAAAAATTCAATATTTCCTTTTACTCTTTTTTGTAGTTTTATGCCAAAAAAAAAAAAAAAAAAAAAATAAACAAACGAAATTGCAGTTAAAATAAAAAAAAACTACAGACGATCTATTCATCAACTTGTGTCTTGCAGATAGAATCAAAACATGTGAAATATCTGAAAATCAAAATATATGAAGTAATAAGGGGGTTCGCTGTTCAATTTAAAATAGCTAGAATTTAATCAATTTTTTACAGAATGCCTATAAAAATAAATGAAATGAAACCACTGAAAAAATAAGGGGTCTATAGGCCAAAAATTGTAATGCTTTGAAATGGATAAAAAATAATAATTTCGAAAATATGACGGAAATCCCCAAACATAATGAACGAACCTACTTACGTAAGAGAGGTAGATCATCATTTGATAACCCTGAAGTAACTTTTGGCATAAATGATAGCATTTCTTATTTTATTATACTTTTTATCTTCTTTACTTTCATTTTTAGAGTCAACACCATCGGATGAATTTTCGACACAAACAAGTATAACACCTTTACCAACCATAACAACAGTACGCCTAAGCAGTGATACAAGAAAGGTGTCAACAGAAATAACAACTGGCAAGTATTGTACCGGAAGAGAAAACAGGAAAAAGAATAGTAATCTAAACAGACAGAGCACCAGAAATAAAATGCTATCATATATTATACTTTCTTGTCTATTTTCTACTTTTTCATTAATCAAAACACAATTATTGACAAGCATGACTAAATTGTCGATGAATTTGAACTTTTTAACTTCACTACACCACTAAGAAATATTGACAATACATTTGGCTAAAATGAAAAAGTATATTAAATATATCTACGTAACACCTTTAAGCGAGCTATGTTAAGAAAAAAACAATGTTTTTGAATATATACCACGGGTTAGTAATTATATAAAACTCAAAACGGGAACTTGCGAGGCAGTCAGTGCCATAGTTCGATTTTATTTTCTTTTCCTTTTATTTGTTTATCATTATTATTATTTTTGGCTCTCTTGTTTCGGTTTTCTGCATTCTAGTATTCGCGATATCTTTGGACTTTGCTTTGTTCCTATTTGGAATGACCGTATTTATCTGATATTGTTTTTGATAGCTCTACGTGAATGACCATGAAAATAACAGAGACAGAGTTCAAGGATATGTATATACACTACGATAAACCAGCATACGCGGACACGAAAAGTTTGCCCATTGTCCAAAATAAATGAAATATCCTTGCTTCTAATCAAATCATATTTGAAATCTCAAGCATTTTTAATATTGCTCTTAAGAGAAGCTACGGACGATATCATTCATTGGTGATATAATCACTACGCAAAAGCCATAATGAGGCAAACTGTTTTTTTTTTTTATTACTGAGAAATATTCAACTCATATCAGTTTAACGGAAAGCGTATTGTGAGTTTTTATTGATTAAAGTAACATTTTTCTATTGATATTTTGTTTATTCTCAAATTATTCAATGAATTCCGAAATTGTCATTGTATTCGTTGTTTAGCACTATTCCACTATTATTTATAGTTGGCTAAGCTACAATAGATTTGGAGGCGGGCATTTTAATATCATTTAAATCTAAATGTTTTCGTTTTTATATTATACATTGCAATCAACAAGCGTATGGTTTTTCTATAATGGCTATATCTTTA